>CM059276.1:28190209-28200209 GCA_030347295.1 Setipinna tenuifilis
CTGTGCGTAAGTCACTATGAGTGGTGACAATGACAGGATTATAGCTGGCGTGGAACAACTGAACTGAGGCATGTTGGACTGGATTAAAGGCAAGTACACCAGGCCTCTTATTACTGTGGAGAGTTAATCCATTCGGACTCAAACGCCTGTCATTAGTCTCAGAAATGGAGAGCTTCATCCCGCAAACATTTGTCACAAAGTGCACACCATTCTCTGCAATGTCAGAAGCACATATTCACAGGAATATTGAGTCCCTTTCTCTCTCCCTCTCTCTCTCTCTCTCTCTCCCTCTCTCTCTCTCTCTCTCTCTCTCACACACACACACTTTGCTTTCTTCACCACTCCCCCTTCTCACTTTTCTCTCTCCCCCCTCTCTCCCCTCTGGTTCACTTTGCTTTCTCTTTCTCTTTTCTCTCTCGTCTCACATTTTTCTCTTTGTCCTCTCTCTTTTCTCTGTCTCCTCCCTCTGCTTTTCTGTCTCTTTTTCTCTCACTTCACAGCCTCACTCTCTCTCAAGCTTTCTCTCGAAAAACTGACAACTGGAGGCTGTGACATCAGACGTGCTGTTTACCGGCTGGGATGAGCGCTGTGTTCTGAAGGCGGCAGCCGGGCTCTGGCTCTCTCACTGCACAGACAGGCAAGCGCTGGTGCAGGCACACACACACACACACACACACACACACACACACACACACACTGGTGCAGGCACACTGTACCAGACTACTCGACTGCAAAAGGTGTCCTTAATTATTCATCACTAACCCAATCCACTGATCTCGGCAAAGGGTTGTCTCACTAGCCAAAAAAATAAAAATATAAAAGCCTTTGATGCTGTTTGACATAAGAGAGAGGCTACCTTATGAAAACACAGACAACACACTGTTTTTTTTTTACACTAAAAAAATCACGGCCCAGTTTTTTTAATCGAGTCTGATGAAGAGGATGTGATGAATGGGTCCCAGCTGGCACGCGTGTGCACATGTTGTGTGTGGGTAACAAACGCCATGAACTCATTCGATGAGTCACCGACGGCTCGGACCAGATGCAGCGGGTTTTCCAGTTTTCCCATCACTCCGGCTCGGCGTGGTGCGGGGATGGGAGGGAAAGTGTGTGTGTGTGTGTGTCTGAATTACGGGAATACTTGCATTATGAGCTTTTGAAATGATAATGTTCGGAGCCATTACGGGCTGGAACCCGCTCCACCAAATTAAGATGAGTGCGGCGGCATAAGGGCCCCGCTTGGACATATTTCACCATGCATAATTCATGCCTGATCCACGGCGCTGTTTTCTCTCCTCCTCCTCCTCTGCCGCCGAGCTGGGACGGAGCCGGGCTGAGCTGTGCTGTGCTGGGCTGTGCTGTGCTGGGCTGTGCTGGGCTGTGCTGTGTTGTGCTGTGCTGGGCTGTGTTGTGCTGTGTTGTGCTGTGCTGGGCTGTGCTGGGCTGTGCTGGGCTGTGCTGTGCTGCAGCCGGACCTAAGCGGCGCCGGTTCTGACTGACTTGTCAGCGAGACCAGGAGACCACGGGGCGAAATGCAGAAAAACAACTCTCTTTTCTCTTCTTCTCCTCTCGCACCGGGGTTGCCACGGCAATGATAAACAGCGGCCGCATGACAAAAGGGGTCCTGTGACGGGTAGTCCACAGAGGTGCCTGCCAGGCTGCTCGCAGTGAAAATGTATTCACAAACAAGCTCGTAACGTCTGAAGTAGTTAGTGTTAGTGCTGCTGCATGGCGTGCTTACATAACGGCAGGTGCGGCGGCTACACAGTGCAATGGGAGCCCTATTATTTTATACATGTGCCTGGGTGTGCTCTCACGGTGCACCGTCGACCTTAATTTTGGCAGACAGTCAACAAACACATGTGGTTAACAGCACTGTATCACTCTTCAGTGTCCGCAGTCAAAAGACGTCCATTGTGTGTGTGTGTGTGTGTGTGTGTGTGTGTGTGCATGGCAGTCAACAAACACGTGTGGTAAACAGCACTGTATCACTCTTCGGTGTCCGCAGTCAAAAGGCCTCCATTGTGTGCGTGTGTGTGTGTGCATCTCAAAGTGTGGAAACATGTGGAAACGCGAGGCGAGGGCCCATTAACATGCAGATCCGCACCCGCGACACTTGATATTCATTACACACGGTACATAAGATGAACTGAAACCGACATTATTTCGCTGGCTAATTGCGGGGTGTCACACACGCACTCTTCCCCTCTCTCGAGCGACAGGATGACAGCGGCGTGTCACCGAGCCAGCGAGCGGTCCTGCCGGACCCTCGTTCCTCGTTCGCCGGCCCCCAGTGTGATGGCGTGATGTACACGCCGGCCGAATGACGTGAGGGAGGTAATTATTCTCCTGAGCTGTAACTCACCGGGAGGCTGCAAATGAAATGTTACATCCGCTACCAATAAAAGACTGACCACCCCCCACCACACACACACACACACACCACCACACACACACACACACACACACACCACCCCTCACTCACCCACCCACTCCACCTACCACACCCCCCTGAGCTTCTGAAATGGCTTTTGGACAATCAATTCCCGCCACCCTCTGTTACTTGTGATTATAGCTCTTTTGCAAAGTGGGCAATGTGAAAAGACCTGGAAATGTATAATATCTATTATTACTGAAACAGAAAAACATAAAGCCATGATTCAACAAGCTTCCTTAATTTATCCTCTGGCCACTCAGGGGCAGAGTAATGCATCTGGGCTACGAAAAAATAAAAGACCTGGAAGAACAGCGGTCTTTAATGAACAAAAGCACGGTGGTATAAAAGTGACCAGGAGCGCCGTATATAATGGAGCCCTATAGATCTATTGTCTGTTTTGTTTTACAGCGGGTTGCCATGGCAGTTTAAATCAGAGGAGAGCATAAAGGCAGGACCCCTACCTTGGTCAGAGGGATGGTGGCGATCTCTCCAGCCATCTCGGATCTACAGAAGAAGAAAAAACATACTGTTCTGTAACAAATAAACACTAGAAAGACATAGAATACAGAAAGAACACAGAATAACAGTGGTTTAGATTAACAGACTGTAAGCTTAAATCAGTATTGTTTTAGTAATGGTGATGGAGCTATATGGTCATCAACAACATTCAAACTTGTATGAAAGAGAAATGTGTTGTCACTGCTCACACCTAAAGTTAAACCTAAAAGAAGGCATTTATACCATACATCCACAAGAAAATGTAAATCATGATACATTTAAAAAGAGCTAGAGATCCTGGCTTCAGAGAGCAAAAACCGTACAACATCAAAGTGTTGCAACATTTTTATGTCGAGCATACGAGCAGAACAACGTTTTACTGACATTTAGGATAACCATAAGAGCATAGCAATGTTTTAGTAACGTTTCAGTATAACCAAGAGAGCATAGCAATGTTTTAGTAATGTTTTATGATAACCAAGAGAGCATAGCAATGTTTTAGTAACGTTTCAGTATAACCCCGAGAGCATAGCAATGTTTTAGTAACGTTTCATGATAATCAAGAGAGCATAGCAATGTTTTAGTAACGTTTCAGTATAACCACGACAGCATAGCTATGTTTTAGTAACATTTTAGGATAACCATGAGAGCATAGCAATGTTTTAGTAACGTTTAAGATAACCAAGAGAGCATAACAATGTTTTAGTAACGTTTCAGTATAACCACGAGAGCATAGCAATGTTTTAGTAACGTTTCATGATAACCAAGAGAGCATAGCAATGTTTTAGTAACGTTTCATGATAATCAAGAGAGCATAGCAATGTTTTAGTAACGTTTCAGTATAACCAAGAGAGCATAGCAATGTTTTAGTAACGTTTTATGATAACCAAGAGAGCATAGCAATGTTTTAATAATGTTTCAGTATAACCAAGAGAGCATAGCAATGTTTTAGTAACGTTTCAGTATAACCAAAAGAGCATAGCGATGTTTTAATAACGTTTTATGACATTCCCCAGTGCAGCACCAGCAACTCCACCTAAAGTTTTAAGAGTCGCCGCTGAAAGAAAGAGAGAGCGAGAGCGAGAGCGGGGGGTTTGGAGAGACTGTGTTTATGCAGAGACAGATCACGGATGCAAATACGGGTAACTATTTAAAGACAAGCCTCATATTTAACACCACTAATAAACAAATTTGAACCCTGCTGGCGAGGCCTCGGGGCTTTCATGCATCAAGCACGCAGGAATGAATCATGGGAAGGCCCTGGAGACCCCCTTTCTAGGTCTGCCCCACCGGGACTCGTATCACAGTCAATCTGTCTAACAGCTCTCTCGCTGCAGAGAGGCCTCTCCATGGACTCTCTCTCTCTATCTCTTTCTCTGTCTCCCTCTCTCGCTCTCTCTCTGTCTTTCTCGCTCTTTTTCTGTCTCTCTCTCTTTCTCTCTCTCGCTCTCTCTCTGTCTCCCTCTCTCTCTCCCTCTCTCTCCCTCTCTCTCTGTCTCTCTCTCTCTGTTCCCCGCTTCGTTTTTTTTTTTTTAGAAAGCCGTTGCTTTTGGCTATTCCCTCTTTGTCTTTGAAATTTAAATAGCTTTTTCTTTATAGCCAGAGGGTCGTTTAGCAAGATTTTTCAGAGGTACTCGTATGCTTTTGGGGTGGAGCGGGAAAAAAGGCCCAGAGAAAACAGTTGGTTTCAGGGCTCAAGACCGCAGGGGATATTACGGGTGGTGAGGAAGAAAGCAGATGATCCGTTTAAATTGGTCCGTGTGGCAACAAGCGCACAAGGTTGCACTGTTTTTAACGCACTAAGCCAATAAACTAACACATCTCGCTCCAGATTCCATTTCACTTAGGAACATATGATGCATACAGTACACGCACATACACATGTCCATTCATGTTGCTCCCATTACTTAGATAGTGATATGATTTGTGCCTCAAATGTTCTCTTCCACATGCCAATGTGTACATCTTAGACAGTATATTGTGGCAGCATTTGAATAGGGATAAATGGCAATGAGAAAACATTATCATCACTGCATTAGCAGCTGAAATATCTGCTAATATGCAAAACAAATAAAATTACCTCTGAAACTGTGAAATGTGATAAACAACAATTTGTTGCAAGAAGAGAAAGGGCTCCGTCAGCAGCACATATGAAAATGTAATGCCGTGCATAAGTCTGGGGATGGCGGGGGGAGAAATATACTGCGTTTGTAATGAATTCAGGACTGAAAACTCCCCGACACTTCTTCTGCCTGAAAAATAGCTTTCTGCAAATGAATTATTATCTCCCCCATACAACTGCAGACAATGCAATATGTAAATGTGTTTGTGGCACTGTGAGATGTGTTTAAAGGGTTATCTGATAGTAAACATCTCTGGCACTCCTGCCCTCCGGATGACACACACTGTGGCCATGGGATGGGTATGTGAGAAGGTGTTGGTCTAGGCAAAAAATAAATAAATAAAAATAAAGTAACTACAAGTCATTTGGCTGATGTTTCAACCTTCAAATCCTCCTGCATATCCCGACATTATTAATACCTCGCCAAGAGCCAATCATTTCGGAGTCAATATATCACAAATGGTCACACTTCTCAAAGTCATTGGGCACTACACAGGGGCGATCCTAAGCGGTTTAATATCCGTTGCAAGGCCGGCGTGGGTACCTTTCAGCCCGACAGAGAACCTGCGTGAGTGACAGCGCTGAGGAGCTCTCAGCCTCATCTTTAAAATATTTAACTAGCGGCTCTAGTAATGAAGACAGGAAATGACATTCTCCATGACTTCTCCTCACGCTCGCACGGCAGGCACACACACACACACACACATACAGACACACACACACACACGCACACATACAGACACACGCACACATACACACACAGACACACACACACACACACACAGACACACACGCACACACACACACACACACACGCACACATACACATGCACACACACAGACACAGACACACATGCACACACACACACACACTGACACCGAATTTCCCTCAGCTTTAATTATTTCTTTCTCTCTTTCTCCCTCCCTCCCTCTCTCTCTCTCCGTCTCTTTCCCTGCCGCATCCTCCGGAGTCTTCCTCTTGGCGGCAACTTGGATTGTGTGAAGTGTTCCGCATCTGACCTCCAATTTCCCAAAATGTTCCAGAGCTTGGCTGGAAAATTGGATGCCCCACATTTCCCTCTCCTAACCTGCTGGCCCTCGTCGACTCATTTCCTCCTCACTCTTTTTTCTCATCTTGGCCACAAAAAAAAAAAAAAAAAATATATATATTGTGACAGAGCACCCCAGTCTGAACACACAAATGCTCCTTAAGTACTGAAGCCATTAAAAGTGTCACACATAAGGAGTGGGAACACAAAAGAGGCTGCCACTCAGACTGATACAGACCTGTAAGGGACACTGGTGAAGCCTAAACTAAATACTACATTATAATGGGCGGAAAACTCAAAAAAAAAAAAAAGCCTGAACTAGACTTGAACTGAAATGGTGAGAGGCACTGCCATCTGGAAACTGGCATGTTGACTTAAACAGATAAGAAATGTTAGACATACAGTAACACTAATTACAACGATGTTGAGAACCTCCTCTCTGGATCATCTCTAGGACTAGTGCACAGCGACACCTACACCAGCACTCACTGCTCCCTTCAGCACTCAGTGTAGTCTGGCCGGATCGCCACACATCACAGTTGACCTTGTGGAACAACAGTAATAATAATAATAATAATAAAAAAAAACAATTTGGATTTAGATGTGAGTGTATAATCCCCAGCACAAATCTCTTTGAAAAAAGTCAAGAAAATCCTGCTAAATATTCTCCAGCCGTGATGCTGTTTTCCACACTAATTGACCGCAGGCATAAAGTGCTTTGTGCCTGTGTGTGTGTGTGCACATATGTGTGTGTGTGTGTGTGCATGCATGTGTATGTGCGTGTGCGATAGATAGCTAGATAGATAGCTAGACAGACAGACAGACAGACAGACAGACAGACAGACAGACAGATAGATAGATAGATAGATAGATAGATAGATAGATAGATAGATAGATAGATAGATAGATAGATAGATAGATAGATAGCATAAGCATACATAGATAAATAGACAGACACACATCGGTGATAGAGAGAAAGAGAGAGATAAAAAGATAGCAAGTTAGAGACCTAGCCCTAAGCACAAGTACGGCAAATATGGACTCTGTTAAACACATCCTGTCAAAACGGCAAGAGGAGCAGTTAGACGGATGCACCCAAGCACACATACACATCCACCAGCACAGCTCCATCCCCACACCAGCACCAGCAGAGTGCCCCTGTAGCTTCATCTCCAACACCACAGCCCACACCATGCCACAGCTTACACAACGCAACGCCCATCCAACCTGCTGAGCTGGACACGTTTTTGGTGTTTTCAGAACCACCCAAACCCCCACCCCACTGCTCCTCCCTCCATATTCCCTTTTACCCACTCTCCCTCCTTCTTGTTGTCTGAGAAAAGGATTTAAAAGAGATGGTGCTTTGTGGCAAGTAGACTCTCTATCTCACTCTCTCTCGTGGCTGCAGGGTGCAGTCAGCCCAGCAGGGGGCACTGTTGCTCTTTTAAAAAATAAAATAAAATAAAATAAACATCACCACCAGACAGTCTCTCTCTGTGGTGACAAGACACCTGTCGCTATCTAAAAAATACATCAACCATAAACCTGTCTCCAGCATTACCAAGAGCAGGGCTATTCAAATCAGCTGAATGAAATGCCATTTTTGGGGTAAACAAATCACATTATCATATTCATTTCAAGTGGCAGTTTATCTGGTAAACGCTTGTGTTTGATTAGTCATATTGAGGCCGAAATTGTGAAAGTCTGCCTGGGATGACAGGCATGTTTATCGTTAATTTTACATCACGCCCTCGACATCTCGTGTTAGGGAAAAAAGAAAAACGAAATACATGACATTGAGCATTAGACATTAGAAAAGGGTGTGTATCCCTTCTAAGCGTACCCCCCTCCCCCCCGCCCTCTCTCTGGTGCTAAAAAGTCAACAGCACTGGAGATCTGCTTTGACAGTGGCATCCAGCTCCTCTGAGCCTCACTGATACACACTCACAGTCGGTGAGACACTCCAAAGGCAAACCGCAGAGACCAACACAATCTAGTCAGCCTAAGGGGAGAGCTGTGCTGATATAGTAATCTTAGTCAGCCTCAGCTCATTTTTTTCCTGTTTTTTTTCTTCTCTTTCTTTTCTTCTCTTCATCTCTTGTGTCAGGGCCCCTTGTCAAGGATGTGTTTTATCACTCCTTCACACGCTGCTGACGGGTTGAAGCACACGGGCTGGTTCCCGCGACCGCCGGAGGCGTCAGGACCCGAGCGAAGCCTGATCGAGGGTGACGCGCGTATTTATAGCCGCCCAAGAGTCCCCCCCCCCCAGGGGACACAACCGCGGGGGTCATGGGGTCACAGGGGAAGGGGTCAGAGGTCATATTAAAGGGTTCCACATTTCCTCTTTTGCCAGAAGGTCAAAAGCGGATACGCCCTCCAGCTAAACTCCTTCAAGACGAGACGTATTGACTGAACGCCTCTGTTGTCCAGGGATAGTCCCTGTTTGTGGTGGTGGTCTGACCCTGGTAAAATATGTAAAAAACTCACTCAAATGTCCCTAGTTTTTTGTTGCTAAAACATTAGCTAACTAATTATATTGCCTGTAGATTTGTAAATATCTCCTGTATTTTGTCTAGGAATATGTCCCAGGTTTTGTCTGAGAGATCTGGTCACTCTACCATACCACCACTCTCATATGACCATGGAAAAACACTGGGTCTGCTCTCAGACAGACACTTAAAAAACTCAACGCTTCGACCTTTGACCTTTGCACAAGCACGATGAATTTGCTACGCAGCCAGCCAAGTCTGCTTAACATGGGGACGACCCCAGAGTTATCTCTGGCTGAATGAGCACGGCACACTGAGGCAGCCTGGTGGGTGGGGGCTGGGGGGGCCGGGGGGTGCGAGGGTGGGGGCCGAGGGGGGGTGGGCATCTCTCCACAAGCCTCCCAGACTGGAGCCCTTGGTAGACACAGAGGCAGCATAGCGGGCGGGGGCTGGGAGGGGTGGTGGGGTGCTGGGGGGTGGTGGGTGGTGGGTGGGCATCTCTCCACAAGCCTCCCAGACTGGAGCGCTTGGTAGACACAGAGGAGCGAAAAAAACTTCCATAAATATTTAGTGCATGGCTGGGACTAAGCAAACCAATGAAACGACTAAAGGCAAAGAGCCCTATCAGTTCATTAGGGCGGAGTGGGTTCTACGGGGAGCCATCTGGCTGCTGTGAGCTGCCCACTGCTGGTATTTGTGTTGCCTTGCATGGGTGAATAACAACACAGCCTGCCAGACAGTCAATTTTTAAATCTGCTCTCTCTCTCTCTGTTTCTCTTTCTCTCTTGGTCTCTCTCTCTCCCTCTCTCTGTCTGCCTCCCTCTCTCTCTCTCTCTGTTTCTCTCTCTCCATCGCTCTCTCTCCCCATCCCTCTCTCTCGCCCCTCCCCACGTCTCTCTGTCGCTCCCTCTCTCTCTCTCGGTCTCTCCCTCTCTCTCTCCCTGTTTCCCTCCCTCTCTCGCTCTCTCCCTCTCTGTTTTTGCATAAAAGTGGACGGTCGTGGTGGAGCTGGACACATCTGCGTTTCTGTGTGCAGGCGGGGCACTGGCGCCCTCTCATTTGAATAAAATGTCTTTTGCAAAAACACAGTAATAATGTACGCACAATTGCAGGGTCCCTTTCCAAAGGTTAGATCCTCAGTTAATGTGGCGGACAAACGCACGGCCAACGAGAAACTTTAAAGTGGGAGCACAAGTGAAAAGGGATGGAAATGAACAGACAACAGATGCGTAGGATATTATACCACAGGTACAGGGCAATAAGGCCAATCCATTTCTTTCATGTGTGTGTAATGGGCATACACACACATACAAACACACACACACACACACACACACACACACACACCTCTCTGTATAATGACCTAGACTAATTTAAAAGCCTTGTGAGCCTTGTGTGTGTGTGT
>CM059276.1:28205209-28212709 GCA_030347295.1 Setipinna tenuifilis
ATGTGGCAGCTCTTGTCGCCGCGGTGTGTGTGTGTCGCGGCGGGAATCCTGGCGTGATCAATGCGCAGTCCATCGCCATAGCGCCGCCCGCCGCACACCGACAAGGAGGCTCGTAGCCACAAAGACAGAGTGTGTGTGCGTGTGGTGTGCGTGCGGTGTGTGTGTGTGTTTGTGTGCAGTGTGTGTGTAGTGTGTGTGTGTGCAGTGTGTGTATGTGTGTGTGTGTGTGTGGTGTGTCTGGTGTGTGTGTGGTGTGGGTGTGTTTGTATGTGGTGTGTGTGTGTGTATGTGTTTGTGTGTGGTGTGTGTGTGTGTGGTGTGTGTGTGTGTGTGTGTGTGTGTGTGTGTGTGTGTGTGTGTGTGTGTGTGTGTGTGTGTGTGTTTGTGTATGTGTGTGTCAGTTGGTGGAGGGGGGTGAGGGAAAAGGGGTTTGTCATACTCCACAGGTAAGCAACTCCTTTGCATCATAATGCCATGCTGAAGATATGGGCATTGGGCCAAAACAACCTACACACCACACACACAAGCACACACCAAACACACACACACACACACCACACACACACACACACACAAACACACACACACACACACACACACACCACACAAGCAACCTACACAAGTGGCCTAAGGAACACAGCTCTGATGGCGTCAAACGTTTTAAAGTCTAAATCAATTACGAAAGAGCAGAGGTAGTGTTTAGGATTACAGTAACATCAAAGGTTAGTGCCGCACATACATACAGATGAAAGGCAAAACAGAACAGAGAAAAAAACAACCCTACACCCCCATCACTTGGCTGGGCCAATAGGTGAGAGAGTGAAGGCAGTAGTGTTAGAAACACTGTTCCCAGTGTTCTTATTAGGACTGGGTGAGTGAGAGCTGAGGAACATGACCTGTGGGGAGGGGTGCGCGCTGTGTGTGTGTGTGTGCGTGTGTGTGTGTGTGTGTGTGAGGGGGGGGGTTTAATGTGGTATGCATTTTGATTGTCCTTGGTTGTTTTGCATGTATCTTTGTTTGCAGTATGAATAATAAAATAATAAAAGATTAATAAAATAAAGAATAATAAAAAATTGATCACAAAAAGAAAAAAGAAACACTGTTCCCAGACCAATCTCCCTGTGGGGCACCGCTGCTCTGTGCGCTGCTCCCGCTAGCACACCTGACTGATCCCAGACCTGCTAGCCCTGATTACCACGACACCACAAAAACAAAACAAAAGCAAATTAACACAAGGGGTGTACTCACTTTTGTGACATACTGTACATACAGATGAAAGGCAAAACAAAACAAAACAAAAAAACAACCTTACACCCCCCATCACTTGGATGGGCCAGTAGGTGAGAGAGTGAAGGCAGTAGTTCAGAAACACTGTTCCCAGGCCAGTCTCCCTGTGGGGCACCGCTGCTCTGTGCGCTGCTCCCGCTAGCACACCTGACTGATCCCAGACCTGCTAGCCCTGATTACCACGACACCCCTGATTTAGCTCAGTGCACGCGGGGCATTAAAATCACATGATCACTTCAAAACACTCACGCCTCACCTGCAGCTCTGAGGAAGGAGGAGAGAGTGGGTGGGTGGGGGGGCGGAAACCGGGGGGTCGTGGAGAGAGAGAGGGAGGGGGGAGAGAGGGAGAGAGAGAGGGAGGGAGAGAGAAAGAGGGAGGGAGATAGGGAGAAAGAGAGAGAGGGAGGGAGGGATAGAGAGGGAGAGAGAGAGGGAGAGAGAGAGAGAGAGAGACAGAGAGAGGGAGAGACAGAGAGAAGGAGAGAACGACAGAGAAAGACAGCGAGAAAGAGAGAGTGAGAGAGAGGGAGGGAGGGAGAGAGAGGGGGAGAGAACGACAGAGAAAGAGACAGAGAGAAAGAGAGAGTGAGAGAGAGGGAGGCAGGGAGAGAGCGACAGAAAAAAGAGACAGAGAGAGAGAGAGAGTGAGGGAGGGAGAGAGAGAGAGGGAGAGGGAGAGTGAGAGAGAGAGAGGGAGGGTGTGTGTGTAAGTCCCTGAGTCCCGTGCAGAAGCTAAGCAAACGGCAGCTCCCAGTGGCACGGCACATGACGACAGGACAGGAGAGCGTTAGCTAAGGGCTCGGTGACGGTGACAGGGGAGCGAGCGTGAGAGCGTGAGAGCGGCTGACGCAAGGTGGGCACAGATGCTCCCTCACGTGCCGGCATGTGGAGTGGGGGGGGGGCATGTGGAGGGGGGGGTGGGGTGGGGTGCCATGTGGAGGGGGCGGGCACGGCTGAAAGGTTCATGGTGGGGGGGGGGGGGGTGTCTGAAGTATCAAAGCATGACCTCTAAACAGGAGAGGGAAAAATAAAAAAAACACAAACACACAAAATCAAAACAAAAGCAAATTAACACAAATACATAAATTAATAAATAACCAACAGCTGCCATGGCTCAGTAACCCAAGTGGAGTGCTCATATTCGGCTCCAAAGCGGCAGTGCTGGTGTTTGATTCTGCGGTGCGGTGCGGCATGCCAAGCCAAGCCAAGGTTCCTTGGGCAGGTTAGTGTGCTGTATCGGGGGCTATTAATGTGGGGCGTACTGGAGCCTGCAGAAGGCCATTAATTAAAGCAGAGGGATGAATGAAGCGTATATAGCAGCAGCATAGAGGAGGGTGCTGCTGCTGGCAGACTATAGGGGCCTGCCCTGCCCGCCTGCTCTACTGTACAAGCGCCACAGCCATGGTGGCAGTTAAAGTCACCCCGGGATGGAGTGCTCCACTAATTAGGCCTGTGATAACAGCGACAAGCTCCAGCGGGGGGAGGGGGGAGGGGGTGGGGGTGAGGGGGGTGGAGGGGGGCGGTAGGTGGAGGAGGGAGGGCACGCTCAAGGTCTTTGGCTGGAACACGACCCAAATGGTTGGGGTGTCACTGGATACAGGGGTGTTGCGGGGGACGAGAGGGGAGTGGAGGATAGGAGAGGGGGGGTTGGGGGGGGGCACAGGGCAGGCAGGCACACATCAGCAGATCAGCCTAACTCGGACTCTCAGTTCTGGGCACAGTCTCCCTTCACCTCTCTCCTCTCCTCTCCTCTCTTTCTCTCTCCTCTCCTCCCCTCTCCTCTCCTCTCCTCCACTCCTCCCTGCCCTCTCTCTCTCTCTCCTCTCCTCTGCTCTCCTCCTGTCTCCTCTCCTCTGCTCTGCTCTCCTCTTCTCTACTCTCCTCTCCTCCCCTCTCCTCTCACCTGCTCTCCCTCTCTCTCTCTCTCTCTCTCTCACTCGGCTGGGTAAAGGCTACTGCAGACCTGGCTGGTCCCATCACCCCTCTCCTCCCCTCCCCTCTCCCCTTCTCTCCTCCCCTCTCCTCCCCTCTCCTCTCCTCTCTCTGCCCTCTCTCTCCTCTCCTCTCTCTCTCCTCTCCCCTCTCCTCTCTCTTTCTCTCTCTCCTCTCCTCTCTCTCTCCTCTCCCCTGCCCTCTCTCTCTCCTCTCCTCTCCTCTCACCTGCCCTCTCTCTCTTTCTCTCTCGGCTGGGTAAGGTTCCTGTAGACCTGTCTGGCTGGCTGGTTGGCTGGCCAGTTAGCTGGCTGGCTGCTGCAGCCTCCCTCGCCTGAGTGGTGCTTAATTAAAGGCACAGATAGCCCCCACCTCTCCATTAGTGACCTGGCACTGTCTCCGCCGCTAAACACCGCTGCTTGGCCACGCGGCTGGAGGAGTCCCGACACAATGCTTCAAAGGCCATGGAGCCACACCAACTCCTCACACACTAAGGCCATGGAGCCACACCAAGGCCATGGAGCCACACCAACTCCTCATACACTAAGGCCATGGAGCCACACCAACTCCTCATACACCAAGGCCATGGAGCCACACCAACTCCTCATACACCAAGGCCATGGAGCCACACCAAGGCCATGGAGCCACACCAACTCCTCATACACTAAGGCCATGGAGCCACACCAAGGCCATGGAGCCACACCAACTCCTCATACACCAAGGCCATGGAGCCACACCAAGGCCTCATACACCAAGGCCATGGAGCCACACCAACTCCTCATACACCAAGGCCATGGAGCCACACCAAGGCCTCATACACCAAGGCCATGGAGCCACACCAACTCCTCATACACCAAGGCCATGGAGCCACACCAACTCCTCATACACCAAGGCCATGGAGCCACACCAACTCCTCATACACCAAGGCCATGGAGCCACACCAACTCCTCATACACCAAGGCCATGGAGCCACACCAACTCCTCATACACCAAGGCCATGGAGCCACACCAACTCCTCATACACCAAGGCCATGGAGCCACACCAACTCCTCATACACCAAGGCCATGGAGCCACACCAACTCCTCATACACCAAGGCCATGGAGCCACACCAACTCCTCATACACCAAGGCCATGGAGCCACACCAACTCCTCATACACCAAGGCCATGGAGCCACACCAACTCCTCATACACCAAGGCCATGGAGCCACACCAACTCCTCATACACTAAGGCCATGGAGCCACACCAAGGCCTCATACACCAAGGCCATGGAGCCACACCAAGGCCATGGAGCCACACCAAGGCCATGGAGCCACACCAACTCCTCATACACCAAGGCCTCATACACTAAGGCCATGGAGCCACACCAAGGCCTCATACACCAACTCCTCATACACCAAGGCCATGGAGCCACACCAACTCCTCATACACCAAGGCCATGGAGCCACACCAAGGCCATGGAGCCACACCAAGGCCATGGAGCCACACCAACTCCTCATACACCAAGGCCATGGAGCCACACCAACTCCTCATACACCAAGGCCATGGAGCCACACCAACTCCTCATACACTAAGGCCATGGAGCCACACCAACTCCTCATACACCAAGGCCATGGAGCCACACCAACTCCTCATACACTAAGGCCATGGAGCCACACCAAGGCCTCACACACCAAGGCCTCATGCCACCGGTAATAAGGCCGACCAAGGCAGCTCCGCTCGGCCTAGAAAAGAGGAGAATATTTCTGCGAGTGGTGACACTGACTGTGACTATGACTATGGCTATGTCCTAGTGCCTACTTGAAGTGAACACAACGGCAGAAATGTGAGCAGTCATAGTTACAACTAAGAGCATTTGGAGGACGCTTTTCTCTAAAGGGATGTACAACAGTAGAAATGCCGAATTATGAACAAAACCTACCTGGCAAACTTATGGAAAAATAACAATAAACAATACATGTACAATAGTAGGAATAAGAAATTATAAACAAAACCTACCTTGCTAACTTGTAGAAAAATAACAATAAACAATACATGATACGTGAAGGTAAAATCAAATCATAACATGCACTTGAGTTGAAAAAACAGTTATCTAGAAACAGAAGGCAGCTCCGCTCGGCCTAGAAAAGAGGAGCATATTTCTGCGAGTGGTGACACTGACTATAGCTATGGTTGACTATGTCCGAGAGCCTACTTGAAGTGAACACAATGGCAGAAATGTGAGCAGTCATAGTTACAACTAAGAGTATTTGGAGGACGCTTTTCTCCAAAGTGGTATACAATGTACAACACTGTGAATACCAAATTCTACACAAAACCTACCTGGCTAACTTGTAGAAAAATAACAATAAACAATACATGATACGTAAAGGTAAAATCAAATCATAACATGCACTTATGTAAGTCGAATGCACTTGAGTTGAAAAACAGTTATCTAGAAACACTCTTCCAAGAATAAATGGTCTGTAAATAATCGACTGTGTATGAAGTGAAAGTGAAAAAGGGAGCAAGTAGATACTGGCGAATATGTGAACTTGTGAGTACATAAATATGCCATTAACATCTTCCCATGAAGCCGCTCCAGAGAGTGCTTCAGAAAAGGAAAAAAAGGTCTCAGAGGAGAGAAAAAAAAGGTTCACAGAGATTTTGCTTCGTCATAGAAGCGTGCACTGGGCAGGGGCAGTAGCTGAGAGGAGAATAAAAGAGAAGAGAAGAGAAGAGAAGAGAAGAGAAGAGAAGAGAAGAGAAGAGAAGATAAGAGAAGAGAAGAGAAGAGAAGGAGGAAGGAGGACGACGACATAAACAGTTGATTTTAACTCAGCCATCCGGAAGCGGGCGAGATTTATCTGTTAATTTGTTGTGGCCAGGCCTGAGCAGGTCCCGGTCGGCGAGAGCGGAGAGCGGAGAGCATTTCTATTTTACTCCAGTGTTCTTCCGCACTGAAGGTTGGCTCTGGCTAGAGTTATGAGCGCAGCGATAATTATACATCAACATTATGAGCTGACGAATGGAGGATTGTGTGTGTGTGTGTGTGTGTGTGGGAAGGGGGGGGGGGGGGCGTGGTGGTTGCCCAGGACCAGGGCACTGCTCTGCCTGCCTCTCCGAGCCCTCCTCCGCCCTCCACGCCCTCCGAGTCGTGTGTGTGTGGTGTGTGTGGCACACTGTGTGAGGCAAACCTTCGCTCTGAATATTTGAATATCGCACCACCACCACATTTCGTGGGGAATGGCCATCATGGGCTGTTATGACGAATATATGGATCATTACTGTGAAAAAACGGATTAGGGAGAAGTCTGTGTTCTGACATTAAACTGCAGGATTCATCAAAAAACACTTCATTTCAGCCAATTTCCAGATGAGCTTGCAGCCCCAGAGCTGAGCTGTATATGTATATATATAAAAAAGCAAATTAAAATGACATAGAAATGAATAGCATTTTAATTACATCTTCCTGCTCCATTATGATGGAGGCTACATGAGACTCTGACTGTAATCGCCAAGCAGGAAACAAGCAGCACATTTGCTGATGCGTGTGTGTGTGTGTGTGTGTGTGTGTGTGTGTGTGTGTGTGTGTGTGTGTGTGTAGTGGGTGATAAATGTGTGTGTGTGTGTGGTATGCATGTGTGTGTGTGTGTGTTAAGTGTGTGTGTGTGTGTGTGTGTTATGTGCATGTGTGTGTATATGTGTGTGTAGTGTGTGTTTGTGTGTGCATATCCGTGTGTGTGTTACGCATGTTATGCGGGGGTAGCAATTGAAAAAGCGCAGCCCCAGCTATTTTGATTAACTTCCCTTTGTCACAAAAAGACCAGATGCAGCCAATTTGTGGGATGCAAATGAAGTAGACAGGGAGTATTTTAGGCGCTTGAAAGAGGAGAGAAGGCTGCTGACAGCGAGGATAAAACTTCATTGTTGCGAGGCATCACACAGAAACAGTAAAACTGAAGCCAGGCAAATAATTGCTGAGAGCGCTGCTGCTGTGCTCTGCTCTCTCTCCCAGAGTGAACGGGCCGATGAGGGGACGAGCTACATCAAATGGCCCTCGCGGAGGGCCGGAGAGGAGGGGAGAGGAGAGGAGAGGAAAAAAAGATAATATTTTGCAGGAATATATACGGCAAATCCAATAAAATATTACGCAAGCGCTACGTCTTATTAGGAGGCAATAAATTGCCGCATCAAAAGGTGTTAGCGCACCAAAAAAAGAAGAAAAACACACACTGGGCAAATATATTAGCGTGTGTGTCTGCTGGAAAACAAAGACTGCTCGAGGAGCCGACAGCCAG
>CM059276.1:28222709-28225209 GCA_030347295.1 Setipinna tenuifilis
GCAACGTTAGAAGACGTGAAACAAAAGCTTTAAACTCAAAGGAAACATCAAAAATAAAAGGTGGAGGTCCATCAAACCATTAGTCCACTAGTTTTCTTTTTGATGATTAGTCCATTTCATTTCTTACAACTTGCCACGCTGTTTATTAAATAAACTGCAGAGCATTGCAATCGCTGTTTATTTAAAAGACAAAAGAAACTGCAGAACATTGCTATAAACTGCAAAACATTGCTATACTCTTATTATTTGTGCCTGTTTGCTTATTAAAACATAAAAATACATGGCTATACAGGCTACACACGTTGCAACTTTTCTGCCAGTTCAGCTCGCCTCTCTGGGGCAGCAGTACATCGGGGTTCAACGCGCTGCGCCGAAAGCGGTACAACAACGTTAGAAGACGGGAAACAAAGCCTTAAACTCAAAGGAAACATCAAAAATAAACGGAAGGTATAGGTCCATCAAACCATTAGTCTACTAGTTTTCTTTTTGATGATTTGTCCATATTATTTCTTACAACTTGCCACGCTGTTTATTTAAAATGACAAAAGAAATCGTAAATAAACTGCAGAACAATGCAATCGCTGTTTATTTAAAACGACAAAAGAAATTGCAAATAAACTGCAGAACATTCCGATAATCTGCACAACATTGCTATATTCTCATTATTTGTGCATGTTTGCTTACTAAAACATACAAATACATAGCTATACAGGCTATACATGTTGCAACTTTTCTGCCAGTTCAGCTCGCCTCTCTGGCGCAGCAGCAGGTACTTCGGGGTTCAAAGCGTTGTGCGCCTCTAAAATAGCTTTTCAACAATGCGCCAGTGACGAAAAAGCACCTTTTTATTAATCAAAAGCGCAAATGGTTTATACGTCCTCATAATAGCATCTGGTGCGCTTTGCGCCAGACCACACCTCTTCTTTTCGCTGACTCGCCCGTCACGGCGCAATGTCATCTGCTATCTAGACAACGTGATTTTTTGCCTGAAAAAATGAACGTTGCGCTGGCACAGAATAGCAATGACAGCATGCGCATGTCGCGAATGCACAATGCGCCGCGGCAAAATAGGGCCCTTGGTGTGTGTGTGTGTGTGTGTGTGTGTGTGTGTGTGGTTGATGTGTTTTTCTGTGGTAAATGTGCAGACCATCCATGTGTTATTATGGTGATCCCACAACCACTATATCACAGATAACACGAGTTGTTTACTGAGAAAGAAAAGACTCTAAGATTAAGTCATTACAGTATATGCACAGAAAGAATGTATGATTCTATTATTCTGGTAAACGGGTTAAGAAAGTATAAAGATAACCCAACTAGGAACAAACTCAGTGTGCTGTCTCAATCAGGATCACATAAAATAGGAATAAAAAGTCACTCACTCAACAATGCCAAACTACTGTACTACTACTTCTCGGTTTAACTGGAGCAGAAAAACATTATTTTGGAGAGGCAGAAAGAAGCTACTGTGTCCTCTCCCCCAGCAGGGGTTAAGAAGGATGCAGTGCACTCTGGTACTTCCTGTTTCTTCCAATTCTCACTCTTGCGGGGTGAGAATGACACCCCGAGGCTCCGGAGCCCGAGGATCTGTCATCACTTCTGCTGCATGCCCCCCCCCCCCCCCCCCCCCCACACACACACACACACACACACACACCCGTCCTAACCGCTCCTTACAGACACACACCAGCACAGCTTGAATTACAAGAAGGTAACACAGTACCCCCCAAAGAGACGAAAATAGCAGGGTTGAGAGGTACTGACAAATTAGTTTAATTAATGTAAAACGAAAAAGGTGGTACCCCCCCTTAAAAGGTACTAGGAGGAGTAATTTACACTCTCCACACTAGCTGCTTTGACCGGATAACAGTGTTTCACCCCAGTGCTCTCCAGTAAAGGCGGCCATCTTAATGACATATCCCTCCCACCTTAACTAAGTCGGCCCATTATAGGCCATTGTAATTAGACATAGGCTTAACATTGGGTGAAATGAAGGAGTCTGTGTGACAATAGACACTTTGTCAATTGTGTTCTATTCATAACAGCTGACAAGCTTAAAACAAACCTAATGCAAAGCACTATTATGATGAATTTTGGAGTGATGTATTATTCAAACCCAACCCTGTTCAGACAACTACCACCTAAACTAACAAATTCCCCTGGCGGAAAAACACTGGATAATTTACTAAATCGTCAAATATTTGATTCAATAAATTGTGTAAACTTCCACGTTTCCCTGCAAGTTTTCTCACAGACACACTAGCTGCTCTGCTGGGCGGATAGAAAGTTCTGGAAGTTAAGGACTGGCCTCTGATGGCCCCTGATGATGACGGCGATCGCCCTCGGTCCGCCAGCGCCACCCCCGCTTGTTCTCCGCGCCACAGCAGGCCCAGCGCAGCCTGTCAGGATGAAAGCCGAGCGATGTCAGCCCCCATGCCCTCGCTCATACTATTCCCAAAATGGCCTTAAGTGGGCGCCACAGGTGGGAATCGTCGTCTAG
>CM059276.1:28232709-28235209 GCA_030347295.1 Setipinna tenuifilis
CTGCACCAGGCAGCCCATCACTCGAGCTTGTTTTTTCGACTGTATTTTTTGTTTCTTTTTTTTTTTTCCCTCCCCGACTCAGAATCGGAAAAGAGTTAGAGTTAGAGTTAGAGTCTCCTCCAAAGAATGAGTTTACAGGCAGACTTGCGGAGGGGTCAGAGCACGGCGAGTGTGCATTATTCATTGTCAGGCAGCACCATGTCTGATAATTGTTCATAAGCGTGGGGTCAGGCGGGGAGTGCCGCTTAAGCAGTTTTGCGCTTGCTTAAAACACAGGGCTGCTGCGCTGGTGAAAACAGGCCTGTCAGGAATGCGGCGACTATGCAAAAGGTTGGAATCACCAGGCAGATAATTATTTTCAACAATCACGGCGCGACGCAGCGCAACCCACATCACACACGCGCCCGCGCCCGCCACGGGATGAACAAAACGTTCCCGGTTATTACAAAACAGGGGCATTAGCATTGTCGCGGCACTGCTGAGTATTGATCAGTCCAGAGTGACTGTAAGACGCAACCAGAGAGAGCAATTATGCAGAAACATAATGCATACAGCTATACGATGTAATGGAGAAACTTGGTGACACTGTAATTGGCTGAGCCAATTCTACTTAGTTCTACTTAGATGAGTACAGCTCGAAATTAAACTATTCATGTACCGATTTGACAATGTACAACTTACATTTTCTAGTGTTTTAACTGAAACAGACACTGCACTGTACACCCCTGTACAAACTGCTACTTCTCTTACTTCATTACACAAATTCCAAGTGTGTAATCAGTCAGGTAAGTTAAATCGTAAACAAACTTAATGATCATTATCAATGTCTCTTTATCCATGCTACTTCCCCACACATATAAGCAGGAAGCTGTTCAGGCTGCGTTGTTTCTGCTGCTGGGGCATATGGGAACTATTTTGGACAAGTGCTATGGCAGCGCGGGGGGAGGTTATCATCACACGCGGGCGGAAACCCTTAAGGATCCCGCGTCCTTGAAGCGCTCTGGCCAGCTGAGAGATCACAGTGATTGATTTCAGATGCCCAGGATAATGAAAACAGACAACTGTCCTCAAGCGAAAGTTGCCCAAAAAAAAAGAAAAAGTGTTTGGCAAAAGTGCACCTTCAGAAGTTTCTGCGAGATATTTTGACATAGTGGAGCACACTGTCAGTCACTGTCTAGGAGAGGGAGCAGGGACGTGCACTTTATCCCAGACGGGACATGTGTATCCACCTTTGTGCTTGCAGAGAACTAGTCTGCAGAAGAGAAGGTATTTAAGGATTCAAAGAGTTTTACTGTCACATACACTGAAATACTGAGAATAAGATATGTAGTGAAACTGTATCCTGTTGATCAGTCTAACCTGTGCATAAGTAGTTATGTGTGTGTGTGTATGAGTACAGTATGTGTACGTGTGTGTGTGTATGTGTACAGTATGTGTATGTGTGTGTGTGTGCATGTGGTGTGTGTGTGTGTGTGTGTGTGTGTGTGTGTGTGTGTGTGTGTGGGGGGCTGTCTATGTTGCTATGGCAGAGCTGAATGAGAAGCTCATGATGTCTTCCTTTGTTCTTTATGAAGAGGAATAAAAAACCTGTACCACTGTTTGAAGAGCCATGCGAATATAATATTGGCACGTGGAGCTGGCCGTTTGCCCGCTGCCTTGTGTTTGCACAGATCCGGTGCTTCGAGCAAAGAGTAACGAACGAAGAGCAGGCCATGGTTAATTTCTGCAGCTCCAGGTTCATAGTTGACATTTACACTCAGTGTGACTGGAGCTTATGGACTACATGGCTGGACTTGATTGTGCCAGTCATCTCTAGCACCCTGGCCTCATTAGGGGGGATTGTGCCAGTCATCTCTAGCACCCTGGCCTGATTAGGGGGGCCACGACTGAGAGAAACAGCAACATCCCTCTCTACCTTTAAAAAGCTTGTAAAAACCCTTCTCTTCCGAGACTGCTTCCCTTCCTAACAAAACTAACAATCACTAAACCAACTCTCTCTTACTCTGTCCCCATGTGGGGAGTATGTGTGTCTGTAGTGGGAAACTTATTCAGGCACATGCATCTCCCTGTATGTATAAAGGTAGTCTGCTTACTCTGTGTTCCTTTACACCTCTGTCAGCTTATGTCCTCCTATTGTAAGTCGCTTTGGATAAAAGCGTCTGCCAAATGCAATGTAATGTAAAAAAGTTGGAAATTTCCGCTGCCCCTGCCAGCCCTGTGGGGGCCTAGAGGAAAAGACTGCTTTTCTTTAATGGTCTTGACTTTGTCTTTCAGAAAGAATTATATTATATTAAGCTGATGTTTCATCTTTTGCTCCAGAATTCAGTGAGATATGGCCCTTTGTCTCACACTTTGTTAAATTAAACTCCTAGAAACAATGTCCAGTTAAGCCTGAAATAAGTTCAATTCAAGTTCAACGTACAACATTAAAGTAGTCCTTATTACCATTATTTCTCTCCTAAGAGAGTTTAAGTAGAAATCGCCAACATGTCATTTATTT
>CM059276.1:28240209-28267709 GCA_030347295.1 Setipinna tenuifilis
TTCATCTCTTTGGTGCGAACTGGCCTTCAGGAGGTACGATGCACACGATGCATGGTGTCACACGCGCTGACTTGGCCCAGCTTCACAGGGGGCCACCGCACTCGTAAACGCCCCCCCCCCCCCCCCCCCCCCGCCCCATTATTATGGCAAAGGGGGGGGGGGATCATGGGGGCGGGGGGTGATGCCCCACTGAGTGTGTGATTAATGGGCCCGATTTGTCAACTGATGAGACAAAGTTGAGAATGAGTGTCAAGCATGTGGAGAGTCCATTGAAGAGCTGGAACTAGCACTCGCAATTGACAAAGGACCGCGAATGACGATTAATCATTGCCATATGGGAGCGCTAAGCTAAGGACACGCTCCAGTCACTCACCTCAAGTGCTCTCTCCTAATGGCCGGGCTATGGAGTGACACATGGATTGACAATGCTACATACACTACACTACACTAGTTCACTGCATAACAAATTGTGGCTGACTGACGTGAAAAAAGCAACACGTTGCTCAAAATAAGAGGCCATTTCAGGTACTGTGCTATTTTTTTTATGTTATATTACTGCAAGACTAAGGAGTAAACTTTTAGATTATAACTGTAATCCAATAAAGAATCAGTTCTTATCAGCACTGCATGATGTGTGGTGCAATACCACAATGCAATCGACAGTAACTTTATATATTACGATTATAATATATTACATTATAATTAATTTGGCTGTGTTAGTTCTTTAAGGTTGTATTTTAAAAAACATCACCAGAAGATGTTGACCTACAGCAAAGCTGGGGTGCGTTTCTCGAACAGCTAGCTAAGTTAGCACTGTACTACCATTGTACAATGGAAGTATCTACAATGATAGTGGCGAGATCCTTCCGTTTCTCGAAGGTCTCGTACTTCGGTAGAACAATCATTGTAGGTACTTCCATTGTACGTACTTCCATTGTGGGTACTTCGGTTTGTGAAGCATGGAAACAACGGAGGGAAAGCAGGGGACAGCCGTTTTGATTGGATGGCGAACTCTTTGTTGACACGCCATGCCACTGCTATTTCCTTTTAATACATGTCTTTGTTGAAATCACAAGATAGCGGTAATAATAAATGGTTACAGCATGGTAAACGTCTGGTAAAACTAACTCAAGTGCCAAAACTTGGCCCAATGTCTACAGTGACACATGTGAAGGAAATTTTATTCTTACAAATCCGTAGGTTTTAATAGCGTCTTGACGTCATTTGTCAGTGGTATTGATACTCCACCATACAACATCGCCTGTCTGTGCCAATAGCTCAATGAGAAAGTTGCATGGCTTCAGTGCTATTGTTCTCTTTAGTTCCCGGGTTCAAATCTCAGTGCACGCCTGGTAGCACATAGCCTTCATGTTTTACTATAGCATTGCTCCTCAATACATGTACTCTTTTAAATCAATAACCCAGACAAACTTCAGAGTAGAGCATAAATCCACACTAACATGACTGAAACGCTAGGCCACACAAACAGATAAGTCATACAATTCGTCTACACTCAGTCTCGAACCTACGTCTATGATGGAAAACTTATGTTGCTCGCGACTGCGCTACTAGTTGCGCCACTGACAATCACACGTGGCTTTCTGTTTACCAAATACATATGCTGTGAATAGTGGGAAAAGCTTCAATTGAAGGTTAACTTCTAATGTAAATATCTCGTAATCCCACGTTCCAAACTCAGCGAAACTCAATCGGTTTGTAGATTTCACTATAATACTGCTGTTCAACCCATTAAATCATTAAGTCTTGTCATACGGTTTTAACAAGAAAAATGACATAACATGAATTGGCCATTTAAAAGTTCTGTGAGCTGTATTATAGTGTCCTCTACATATCGATTGAATTTCACTGCATTTGTACTGCAGGATTACGAGATATTTAAACTTTACAGTCGAAGATCTACTGCAGGTTTTGCCGTGGGTGGGCTCAACCTTCAAAACAACACCTCTACAATGGCTCGCGAGCTGTTGTAGGTACTACACAACTTTACTTCGAAGTTTTGGAAGTATCTCTGCTACGAAAGTTTCGAGAAACGCGTAGTAGGTCCCTCACTACCGAAGTCCCCACAACAGAAGTACGTACTTCCGAAGTTCCTCACTACCGAAGTATGTACAATCATAGTAGAGCTTCGAGAAACGCGAAGTAGCCTCTGAGGCGGTACTTCGGAAGTACCAACAACGGTAGTGGCTAACAAGTTAGCAATTTTGCGTTCGAGAAACGCACCCCTGCCATGGACAGAAAGCCAGCCTGACTAACCTAAACTGCTTCGATGTACATATGACATATAACAATGTGGTACAAAAAGTAAAGCAAACTACCAATGTCATAAATGCAACAATTTGCAGATCCGAATATGTATATATGTATATATGTATATATTCATGATATGCCCAGGCTACTGTCTTTCAAATCTCATGGAAATTAGCTCTGTCGTTTTTTTTACCCATAATCCTGCTGGTAGACAAAGACAGACAGACAAACAAATGGCTTGGGAAACAACCTCCTTGGCGAAGGTAAGTACAGCTGTTCTGATTTTTTCTCACAGGCGAGTTGACAACCCAGCTTGCTGAAGTACCCCGGAGACCCAGAAACTGTCCCAAACAATACAACACAATCCCAGCAGGGCTTTTCAAGATTTACATACACAAAGGCTATGTGACACTACAGGTTTGCATACACAAGAGCTACGTGTGTAAGCCTCTAAAGGGATGTAGGGAAACATACAAATCAGACAAGGTCGCCTACAACTCCCTCTATTGCATCCCAGCACTCCCTGACATTTTGTAGGCTTTTAAACACTATGGTGATTTTAAACTGGAATTAAAACCCTACCAAGCACATTACCCAACCACTGCTACCCCACAGTGTTAGAAGAAAAAGACGACGCCACTGAACCAAAAAAAACAAAATCTGTCACACAGCTGAGATATATAACTTCTCGAGGTGGATCTTCGGCGAAATGTGGATGTGATTTAACATAGGCATAAATACTGAGAAGTATTAAATATTTAAACCGAACGTCTACAGCTCAGAGGGTGATACAGTCGTATAATCATGCACAACTATATCCATCATCATCTCCATCCATACTGGCAGCTTTAATATTGCTTTTATATTGCAATGCTGCATTTGCATTTAACGACTCAAAGAGCAAGCTGTCACTCAAAGTCTGTGGCATTTTCATTTGGGCATCCAATGTGTATGTGTGTGTGTGTGTGTGTGTGTGTGTATGTGTGGGTGAGAGAGAGAGAGACAGAGAGACAGACACACAGACAGACACACAGACAAAGAAAGAGAGAAACAGAGACTGTGTGTGTGTGTGCGTGTGTGTGTGTGTGTGTGTTTTTACTGCTACTGTACTTAAACTGGGTGGGGAGCCAGGAGGAGGACTACTCACTTTACCTTCATAAATCACCCGTCAGAAACCATTATTATTTCATAATTGCAGTTCATTATTGCGGCAGTGTCATATTCTCGCCTTCACTTCTATTTATTAATTTCTATCCATCTTGGTGGATCTAACGCAGATTAATGAAGTGGTCACCTGCTGGGCATAATTGATGTGGCACTGCGGGGCAAACAGGGTGGAAACAGGACACATCCCAAATACGCCACACTCTCAGCCCCGCCGGGAGCTTGGAGCTTGGAGCTTGGAGCTTGGCCTGAGCTACATGAAAACGCCTTGCTGGTGGGACGAGGAACACAGAGCAGTGGAGAACACACACACACACACACACACACACACACACACAAACGCCTTGCTGGTGGGACGAGGGACACAGAGCAGTGGAGAACACACACACACACACACACACACATACACACACACACACACACACGCACACACGCACACACGCACACACACGCACACACACACACACACACACGCCTCAGTGGTGGGACGAGAAACACAGAGTGGCGGAGAGAGGGCGTGGCAGCATACTGTACATGCAGTCTGGACATACATACTCACTCAGACCTAAGGGACGGGGCAGCCAGAGTTTGAATTACTCCCTCCATAATTGGGGGGTACCACCTTTTACAGGGGGTGCTACCTTTTACATTTTACATTAATTACATTAATATGTTGGTACCCCCCAACCTGGCTCTTTTTGTCTTTTTGAGGGTCACTGGGTCTTGATCAGGGGGTACCGTACCCCCCAGTACCCCCTGTAATTCGAACTATGGGGGCAGCATACACACAGACTGCGTTCACATGGTGGGATTGGTTTGGTTTGGGATTGGTTCACAACGGGTGGTCTGTCCCCCAAGTCCGTGTTCACATGCAGTTCGTCTAAGCGGATTCGGCGAGAGTTCCGGCTCTTTCCGCTACGCTAGGTGGGGGCGCTGTAGTCAACTTCTATCTTTCTATTATTATCTTTTAATACAAGGAACGTCTCTTCCACGCATAACTCTTGAACCACTCATCCGCTTGATCTCAAATTTGGACGGCGTCATCATAATGGTACCAGTGTGTGCAGTACCAAGTTTCGTGTTGTTTGGGCAAAAAATGCCAAAGATATCGGTCAAACCGTGCCGACCCAGCCATGACGACCCAGGCTGATAAGATTTACAATGCTAGCTGCTACAATGTTGGACATAACGCGACTAACGACACATAACTAAAATAATGGACATAACACGAGTAAACATTTGCCCACAACAAAGCTGCTACGTAGGTAAGATGTATCTTATCGTATACGCAACAGCAGACTACAGCACTGCACACATATGCCTACAGTGCATACAGACGACACGTAGAGGAGACTGAACTTTTCACCTCTCATTCCGGTTATTCCACATAGCAAAACAGTGGCTAAAGAAAATCTTACAAGTCAGTCAGTGCAAATGTATTTACATAGCCTTCTCCTTTCACCTGATATTATTACCCACTTAAACAATAAGGTGGTCTAAACAAAAACGTAATACTCTGGCACATCTTCTATGGGCTCTGCACTGTTCCTACTAAATAAAGACAATAAACAAACTTTCTGGCGGCATACGAACATGGTGTTCCAGGAGTTTGACGCATTTGCGTACGTGTTGTGCATTCTGCTGTGTTAGAAAGTCTGTATGAAGGAACAAACTGCATTTTTTATTTCGTTGATACATGCGCAATACATGAAAACCAATCCGATCCCGTTCACATGGCAGTCGAAGTGGTTTCGAAACAGCCCAGGCCTGGAGTCGCAACGGGATAAGGAAAACCAATTCCAAACCAAACCAATCCGCGTTCACATGAAGCTGGTACGATCCCAAACCACTTCCAAGTGGTTTCGACTTGTCCATGTGAACGCACTCACAGTCTCGACATACTCACTCAGACAGACCTAATGCTTTAGGTCAACGTCACTGCTTTCAGCTCTACCACAGAGCAACATACTGTGGCCCTCTGTTCACCTGAAGGCTTTAGGAGAGGTGCCTGGTGTAATGCTATACAGAAATACATTAGGCTACTGAGCTAAGGTACTATGATGGTGCTAGCCTGGCTAGAGCATAGGAGGTATGGTTTAAAATTCTTAAAGCTTTCAGAAGAGACAGAAGAAAAAAAGAACAGGATGTATACTATTGCTATTATTTTTTATGGTGCTTTCATACCTAACTTGCTGTTTCCCTGGAAACAGATCATTTGAACATGTGTGAATACAGAAAATTAACTTTGTACCAGAACAACACACTCAGGAATCACAAAACTGTTTGCAAATGCATAGGTCTTAAGAGCAGAAGCAGAATGTGCTCTGTCTTTGTCTGATGTGTGAAAACCAATTAATCTGAAGACACAAATTGCAGAAAAGCAAATTAGCACATAATCAAGGAAGGTCCAACTGTGATGCTATTTTGAAGAATCTCTGTAGGTATCCAGGTGAGAAAAATACTTATCAAACTGCATCCTGACCTACAGCAACTTTCAATTACACTGAAAATCCACCCTGACCAGGCCAAACTGAGGGAGGGATAGAATTGCTCCAGTACAGTAACAAGATTTAAGAGACACCTTACAAGATTTTAGAGACACAGAGTACAGTGCTCACTGTACTTTACAATGCTGACTGCTGACTCAGTTAAAGTTCTTGGGAATGACAAGCCGGAAATGTGTGATGTTCTATTTCAGATGCGTCTGATTATCATGAGGGTGATGCTGATAAGAGAAACAGCTGTGTTGTGACAGTATTATGCTGTTTATTTTGGGCAAGGTGTTGTTGTTAAAAAGCTGTGGGGAAGAGGAGCTGAACCTCAGGTGGGTTGTGCTGTGTCTTCTAAACAAGCTTATACAGACTAAACTTAATACATCAACGCTTTACTCTCTCACAACTCCCACTTTATGTTCTATGAGAAAAAGCATATAATCTATTTGGGAAGTGCAATTATGCCAGCCTGTATTGCGCTAGTATAGAATATCAGGTACTGTATTTAATAAAAACCTGCAAGTGCAAGTTTTTTTATTATTTGTATTTGACATATTTTAACTACAGCTGCTTTAACACAGCGTGGGATTTTGGCATTAAAAGAAAGAAAACATTTCCCTGGCATTAGAATTTTCTGATTAATAGAATTCTGGCAGCATTAATTGGCGGGTGAAAATGGAATGTGATCAATCATGAATGCAGGTTCTGGGGCTCAGTAACTGTGGACCAGCTTAGTGTGTTCTCCTCCCAGATGTATTTAGTTCACTTCATTTCTGATAAGCAATGACAAAATGACACTTTCGTTAAGCGTAATGATACCTGCGTCTTGAGTACCCCTCAAGGTATTACCGCCCCTACTTAAGAACAAAATAAGTAAATAAATAAGTAATTAAGTTAATCCCAATAGGCATAAATTACTTATTTAGCTGATGGAAAAAAACGTTGACAACTTTGACAGCTTTGAAAGCAGGTGTCGTATCAATGTAAGTGTATCAAAGTGCTGGAGAGCACGCGGTAAGTGTTTTGCCACCTTTTAAACTCATACAGGGAGCCAGAAATGAATATAGTTTTGATAGGAAAGGAAGCAGTCTCGGAAGAGAAGGGTCTTTACAAGCTTTTCAAAGGTAGCAACATCCCTCTCTACCTTTAAAAGGCTTGTAAAGACCCTCCTCTTCCGAGACTGCTTCCCTTCCTAACAAAACTAACAACCACTAAACCACTCCCCGGGTGCCTCCTGCTTGTATAATTCTGCCTGTGTTGGAAGTATGTGTGTTTGTAGGGTCCCTGCTCTGGGAAACATACTTAGGCACATGCATCGCCTTGTATGTATGAAGGTAGTCTGCTTACTCTGTGTTTCTCTACATTGCTGTTATCTTATTATGTCATCCTTTTGTAGGTCACTTTGGATAAAATCATCTGCTAAGTGTAATGTAATGTAATGTGAGAGATTGAGCTTAGAGTATAGCCATCAAGAGGTCTATTGGTGGTATGCAGAGGTAAAATGTATACAAGTCTCCAGTAAAGTCCAAGGGTTTTAGTTACAGTCCCTGGAGCAACATGGGGTTAGATGCCTTGCTCAAGGGCACTTCATCCATGAATGAGGGTGCCACTGCCACACCCCCATTCTTTCTATTCAAACCTGCAACACTCCGATCCCAAGACCAACTCTCTAACCACTAGGCCAAAGCTGTCCCAGTAAGCAAGTAAGTAAGTAGGTAGGTAGGTAGGTAGGTAGGTAGGTAGGTAGGAGTGTTACAGACATTTAGTTATGGGCTATAATACTATATTTATACACTATGATACACTGTATAATAAATAACAGAAGGGGTGTTGAAAAAGCTAGAATGGCTTACAGTGACGATGAGCAGGATTCCTTTCAGCAAGGTCAGCAGTGATGTGATTGGCTGGATGACCACCTGAGCCAATAGGATTCCCAGGGACAGGATCCAAGTGAAGCCCGGGATGACATAGATGTGGCTGGAGAATAAGAACAGGAAGTGTTAATGTTCATAGTCTGGATAAATGAGAAAATAACCCTGTCAAGTAAAATGAATTTATTTAAGTAAAACAGTCTTTCCTTTTGTCAGTGAGAGTACACATGTATCAATTGGTACCCCTTTTAATTCCTCTTCATAACTTAAAAAGTCTAGAACTGTAACCCTTTAAAAGACACCCCCTATTATAAGTGTGTTGTTACCAGAATGACTAAGTTGTAATGTGTTACTAAAGCCTCTTTGTAATGTCATAGTAATGTTGTAGTTACATTTTTTTCATTCACAGCGAGTTTTCCACCGACCTCATGGTGACCACTAACAGCTTTACTTGTATAGGTATAGTGTATACTGTGTATAGCGTTACTTGTATAGATATAGTGTATACTGTGTATTGTGTTACTTGTATAGGTATAGTGTTTCACATTTGACCTGCACACCTCAGAAAACTCAACTGAGAGACTACAGAACAGTGTTTGTGGCATTTAAAACTCAAAAGTGGTGAATTAAGAGCATACACTACCAATATATATTAGCTAAATAGAAAAGCAAAATAGAGCAAAAATAGAAGAAATCATAATAGTATATGCCATTTCTGCAGCTTCTAAACAGCGATTTGGTGAGAAGTGGCGCTGTTCGAGGTAATTCTGTTATCCCCTAATGGACTGTCATTGTGGGAGTGTGAATACTCTCGGAGAGATGAAATAACATATTGATTGCTACTCTGTTGGGGATCACGCTGGATTCTCTTACCACTCTATTCTCTCTCTCCTCTCCTCTCCCCTGCTCTCCTCTCCTCTCTTCTCTTCTCCTCTCTTCTCTTCTCTGCTAACCTGACCTGATTTCAAAGTCTGTGTCTGCCTTTAATGTGTTGCTAATGAAGCATTCAAGCACATATGTGCATGCGCTGCTGCAGCCCCGCCCTGGCTGGCTGGAGTGGAAACTGAATATCACTCAGGTTAAGTATTTACTGGGGTGTAACAAACTAAATTACCTTTCCAATGCGATCAGCGCAATTACAGAGAAATACCGCCGGGACCAGCCACTCAGGTACGGCCTCTCACTACGCATTTACACTTTAGGTGTTGATTCTGGTAAATGGCAGAGCAGAGCAGGGCTGGCTTGTCAAGGAGTGTGCCTTCTTTGTTTCCCTACTTTCCCATTCCTGATTTCTTTGCCCTTGTTTTAGTGTGGTTAGTATCGTTCCGTGCCGCTAATTTGCCACAGACTTTTGTTTTTAGTGATGTGCTGTGTTATATTAGTGTGAAATATTGTTTTACATTAAATGTTGAACATTTAAAGACAAAAATAATGAACACCAAATATGAACTGTGGCGTGGAAAACCCACAAAACCGTGACGCATAACAGATCACCGAGAGCAGTTATGTGTTTAAATGTCTAATTTTACACGCGAGTGTCATTACGAAGACTATTCACTAGGCAACAATCATGGCTAATGATATCCACTCTCTGCTCCTCCTCACACACCATCTCCAGATCTGCGCATGTTTTAAAACTGAACCGCGTCCTCGTGGCCGTGATTAGCATTTTATCAAGATCCAAATAAAAAGCGTGTGTGTGTGCATTGCAATCATGAAAATCACACTACTTCTGGCTGAGATATTGGGCCACAGCAGCGGTTAGCGGTTAGCGGCTAGCTGGAATAGGCCACTGTTTGATAAAATATTCAAATTATAGTGTGGTGATATTATTGCGCAGGATGACATAAATAAATAAATAAATAAATTGCTGATGAAATAATGTGCTGATGTACTTTTTTCTTGTTTTCGGAGACCACAGGGGACAAGGCAGAATGCAGCATGTGTGTGTGTGTGTGTCTGTGTGTGTGTGTGCTCATGGGAGCCACATCACTGCACTTGAGTAAGTGTAAAATTACAAAATGGAGTGGCATGTTTATTCAGCCCAGCTGATTAATTACATCCCTGCAGATTTGTGATCAGACTGCGGTCTGGCTGTAGTGCGCTAGCTGCATATGCGATGACGGGACGTTATCATAAAGTGTCCATTCATTTTTCATACACACACACCCAGGGTAAAGTATCAAGGGCACTAGACACACACACACACATGGAAGGCATTCTTCTTTCTCCCTCAGGGTGTTTCCCCCCCCCCCCCCAGTTGATGTATGCTTTGGCCACAGCACGAACCCACATAAGTAAATACACTTACTGTATGTATTATACACACAAATGTATCATGACACTATGGGTGTGAGCTTTCAAGGCCAGACCTTGCACAAGGACGATTTCTAGATTTCTGACTCACTGACTGCTCATCTAAAAATAACTGACAGGATGTTTAGTTTATGTTTTGTATAAGAGGAGGAAGGCCTGGGCCCAGTGTTTCACATTAGCTGGGGTCTCTGTGTTACATACTCCTCGAGCCGTGTCATTCCTTTTAATAGTTCATTTCAAATTCTTCTTTTCGTTTACATTTTTAAAAAAAATGTGCAACATTAGCTGTCAACTGCTATGGTTTCTAAACTACTGCAGGCACGTCAGGACTAATGTTCACAAATATGTCTAAACAATCTCCTTCTGATCGTGAAATGGCTTCATTAGGAGATAACAAAGAACAGCATAACTTGTTTTCTGCTTAAACTGACTGCCATCTTTACTTGTGTCTTGTAACAGAACACTGAGCGCAGTGAAGTACCAGCTGTGGCCATCTGTACGCCTGTTCAAGCTCGCCGCAAACGTCAGTGTCACACAGGATGACAATTCAGGGGAAAATAAAAACACACCCGTGCAAGAACGAATCTGCCAGGTGTGATCTGATATGTAAATGAGACTACAGGAGACTATTCTTAGTACACGTAGTGTTTTACATAGTTCACATTCACTCAGGAGGACAGCCGGAGGGCATGCAGAAATGATTTCACTAGATGTACATTACGGTACAGGTAGGTCACAAATAGGAAATCCTAGAGCAGGACAACGGCAGAAATAAACCAGGGGGATTTGTACTGAAAAACAATTTACAGTTTTTTGATTACATTACACTGCATTTAACCGATGCTCTTATCCAGAGCAACTTACAGTGAATTAGGTACTGGGACAGTCCCCCTGGAGCAATGTGGGGTGAGACGCCTTGCTCAAGGGTACTTCAGTCATACATGAGGGTACAGGGGAGTGCTGGTTTTTCACCTACATTTCTTGCTTAATGGTACGGGAATCGACCCTACGACCCTGAAACCAACTTCCTGACCTTCAGGCCACAGCTGCTCAAATGGTGCACAACATTTTTAATGTGTGCACAGCAATTAGGGATGTGTGCTGTAAATCTACCATTTATTTCCTCATATTTTCCATGTGATTCTTCAGTATTTTGCATGCAGCTCAGGTGGGCATGATAAATAATGTGTTATCTTGTTTTCTTATTCATGCCTTTGGGTCGACTGGTGATAAATAATGGGAGCTTATTCCAGTCTTGTGGGTACAAAATGGAGTTGAAACGTACACGCCACCAGTATCAACAGCAGTAATGGGGTTGAATTATAAAAACAAGAGCGCACAGAGTTCATATTTCCGGAGAAGAAATTAAAGCAATTAAACTACATTAATTGTAAATCATCCACTCATTAATTTTATTTGGTCCTGTGCGTTCGGCAGTGTACAGAATGCAAATAATGTACCCATGACGATTTAATATTGCGAAACAATAATTAATATTATTTTCAAGACACTCATTTAGACTTTCTGCTTTACTTTGATGGTCTATTTAAGGCAATGAGCCAAACGAACAGCGTGAGATGACAGCAGCTGACACGCAGTACCAGCCTTAAATTACACTGCACCTGATGTGCTGTGGATGGAATGGAATGAGATGCACATTTTCAAGTAACCCTCAGAAAGAAAAAAAACAGACATTCTACTGAACACCATACATATCACAACACAACAAGCGCACCGCTTCAGTTTTTCGCTGACAGGCTGCCATATTTGCCAACCACATCAAAGTATGTCTTCTTCTTCCCAAAAATCATCCATAAATAAATGTATAAATCTCAGGCTGCCATAGAAATATTTTATGGTTTTAGTTCTGACACAGATCAATGTTACAGAGTGATAACTTAGTTCATATCTACTTGTACTTCACTATCTGTTTTTTAGGATCATTTCAGGAGCCAGGCCAACAGGGGCACTGGTTAGAAAATGTGACCCCCCCTGGAGGAAATAATTTTGGGGCCCCCAACCCCAACCACATCATAGTCCTCTCTGGGCCCCCACCCCAACCACATCATAGTCCTCTGTGGGCCCCCACCCCAACCATATCATAGTCCTCTGTGGGCCTCCACCCCAACCACATCATAGTCCTCTGTGCGCCCCCACCCCTACAATATCATAGTCCTCTGTGGCCCCCACCCCTACAGTATCATAGTCCTCTGTGGCCCCCACCCCTACAATATCATAGTCCTCTGTGGCCCCCACACAAACCATATCATAGTCCTCTGTGGGCCCCTGTGAAGCTTTGGGCCCCCTGAATCACCCTGACCTACCCCCTCCCTTAGCAAGGCCCCTGAGTGCCAATACTTCACCAAGGACATTGTTTTTAGACAGAGGCTAATGAATACATCACACCTGAACTTACTGTACACCTCTCTCTGGGTTAACCATGTCCATTTCTTTTCAGGTCACATCGATGTGAAGCTGAAGTCAGGAGATAAATTAAAGGGTGGAAAGAAATGGAGGAGAGCTTAGGAGAACTTGAGGGAGGAAAAGAAAGTAAGAAGGAGGCAAGAAGAAAGAAACAGTAGGACAAGGTTAAACAATGACACAGAGAAGATGAAAAGAGGATGAAGGAAACAGAAATAGTGTACAAAAGACAAACAAATGAAAAAGAAAAAAAAGGAATAAGAGAGGGTTAGGAAGAAAATAGCAGAGAGAGCGAGAGAGAGATAGGGAGAGAAATAAAAAGAGAGAAGAAAGAGAGAGATAGGGAAAGACAGAAAGAAAGAGAGAGAATGAGAGAGAGACTGAGAGAAAGAAAGAGAGAAGAAAGAGAAAGAGAGAGAGCCGTGTGAGATGAGAGTGTCCCAGCCCAGATGGGAACGGTGACAGCACACATTTGTCTGTGCCAACCCAATCGCCCCGCGCGCTCCCCACACCGCCACACCAACGTGACATCACCAGGGGGAGGACAAGCTTCCAGTCATCATGGCTTCATCAGCACCCCTCATCTCCCATTATAACGCACATTAACAGCCAGCCATTAACCAGAACAACACACAGATCAGATCTTACGCTTCCTTCCACAAACCCATGAGTAGAAAAGCCACAAGAAATTGCCCTTCCAGTGCGCAATGTTAGGCCAGGAAATATTCATTTATTCATTTATTACAATATCATAAGGGCGTGACATTAGGGAGCCTGCATGTAAATGTCAGTGCACTAAACACAGTTACATACTCGAGCGACATAATGCCCTATGCAATGTTTTCACTTCAGTCCACAAACACACATAACACAGTATGTCGAAGCTATCAAATTTGGTCAAATAACTGCAAAAGCAGATCCTAAAAACATCGTATTCGGTTCGACATTATAAATAAATTAATACCACAATATGATTCTATTATACTGTTTATAGGTCTCATAAATACATTACAATGCAATAAAAAGGAAAACATCATGCATATTGCATTTAGACCACAGATGTCACAGAAACAAAATCCCAAGTATGCTTCCATTACCTCAACACCCACAAAATTTAAATATTTAAAGACCTGTAGCACGAGCAGGCACACTTTCAGACGCACATATTTTTACTCAAGTGTGCACTCCTGAAGAATCATCATCCCCGCTCTCAGGTTGGCAGGCTTTTTCTTCAATTATGTCAGCCACAAGAACACACAGTTCTGTTTTGTCGGGGAAACCTGTGTGCTGATTTTTTAAAAATATGAATACAGGATAATGTGCAAAATATCCGGTTGTTTATTTCTCAAAATCACCATAAAAAGTCAACATGGCGAAGACAACAACAGGATAAATTTATGTTATATATATAATTTATATATATATGTTGAATTAAGGACTCCCTTTTTCCCCGTTTTTTTGGAAGGTGCATATATATATATTGACAGCCAACCCTAGGAGCAGTAAGGGTATGGCTGGCTGACCATGGTGGCCAAGAAAAAAATGAATTTGCCCATCACTTGCCTAAAGTATGCAGGTTTCAAATATATCGCCCAGCCACAAAAGCCTGAGAAAAGTCATGCCTAATAAAAACCTTTCAAATCTAAGGTCAGCTAAATGTTTAGGCTTAAATAAAGTGAACTCACAGGGAGGAGAGCCCTTGCAATGTTATTTAGATGCTTGCACACTGCCCCAACAAAATGGCCAAAAACACCAACAGTTGGGTCAGTATGGATCATCAGTCTGTGCTTATTTGTTGTTGTTGAATGGTAGCTGTCTGGGCAGTGTGGAACTGGCAGTTGGTTTACTGAACATTCTGAAGACTCCCACCTGCCAGCAACTGCCAACTTTAGAATGTTGGTTTTTGAAAGTATTTGTTGGGGCCGTGAGGAACTAGATCTTGCTGCTTAGGTCAAACACTGTTGCCGTTTGGTGGTCTGGGTGAGAACACCTTTAGTAGGCTACACAAAAAAAAATGTATCACCAAAAGACACATGTAGTTAGCAAAGAGCAAGCCTTTTTATCAGAAATCAAGATATTCCCAGTGCCTGGGGTCACACCTTTTCTTCGACTGAGTGGGGCAAAAGCTGTGTTTTTAGTTTGACTGCATTTTATACTTTAACCTGCTTTTAAACTCTTTGAACATCATGAGGAAAAGTTCTCAAGTCTAAAACTGTGTTGCTGAGCGATAAGAACCTGAGATTTATGCTATATCTCAGGGCAGTTTGACAGTTTGAAACTCTCTCCTGAAGTTCAGCAGCCTACCAACAGAGAAGACCGTAGGGTATAAATTATATAATAATTTATTTACATTTCAACTGGCGTTAATATATGATTAAATAGGCTATGTGATAAATGTGCAGACATTCTCATAAATACCCCCCACGCAGATTTGTGCATTCTCTCGCAGTTTGAATTAATCAGTCAACATAGCCGGTTGACACAAAGTCCAACCACGTTAAGACTGTAGTTTACCTGTCTTTTGTGGGATATGCCTCTTGTGTTTGATCTACAATGTTTTTGAGTCTATTTTTGAGTCTATTAAAACTTCACCTTCCTGAGAGACTGGTAAACCTTTTAATGACTGTGGGGTATTTCTCGGCCCCAGTAGAGAATTTAAGATTTAAACGACTTTTAGGTCTTAACCCAAACCAGACATAAATATCTCCAGGTTTGGAAATGGTTTGGCCCTTTTAGTGTGATTCAGCATTAATTCCCATTAAACACAGCCTTTTTAAAATGAAATTTCACCAATTAGAAATGAGCAATAACAAAGCTTAAATGTGAAGGATGGCCATGTATGATAAACAAAGTCTTTAATTATTCCTTGCTGGGTATTTATTAAAAACGATTTTGCTGAGGAGTTATAAAAATTGATATCCCCTGACTGACAACTGAGTTTGCCTTAAGAGTGTTTATCTTGTACGGGGGCTGAGAGTGCTTTAATTAAAATGAGGAAACAGCAGCGTTACAAGCTACATGTAATTCAAGGGCAAAGGAACACTGTGATCATTTGGAAATATGTGTCAACAGCATCACTGTGCCAGGGAAAAAAAAAAAAACTAAATCTGTTGACACAAACTCTTCCAGAGTAATAAAGACCTGAAAGAGGCTTTGGCTGAGGTGTTAGTAAACAATAGAACACAACACTAAGTTTTAAAAATCACAGTTGGTTTATTTTCCTCCCATTTTATACCTGTAATATCATTGCTGTCTTCCTCACATATGCTGGCAATTTGCCTATTTCAGCTGCATTAATAAACAGGCCGTTGGAGGGCTGGATGCTGGATGCGCCCAGCAGCAGGAGTGAAGATGTGATGTATGACTGGTTGAAGGACAGACTCAAATCAACAGCACAGGAGCCGGCTGCACAGGTTGCAATTAAAGCGGCTCCCTAATTCAATTACGGCACCGTATGCTCCTCTTGGAGGGGATACCAGATTCCAGTTTATTCAATTTCCCTCCTCGTTTACATCTTGGACTTGGACAGAATGCCGATGGCCATCAAAAAATCTGCAAGATCATTATTTGGTTTCCAGAACTACCTGCCTACGTGAACAGCACCAACTAAAAAAAAAAAAAAAAATGGCCAGCAACAAGAGCCTTCAGGTTGTTGACAGATTTTTTTGGTGGATTAAAAGTGAATTGAATTGATTGTCTGAGTACACCACAAACGCTCGCCTCTGTATCTCACAAACCACCAGTGTATCAGTGTACTGTATCTGTGCCTTACCCATCCAGCACAGTAAACAACTATGAAATACATGACATCAATGTCTTGCATAAGGTAGGAGAACAGCTCGGACGACCTCAGTCTGAACCATGTCCTTCAGCTCCACTCAGCCCTTTTAAAGTTTTGTAGTGTTTTTTTTCCATCTTGTCAAAAAGCACTGGAGACTATAGGATTGCTAGTGTGCCTTAGACCCTTTGGGCAAGATATAATGAGCACATTTTCGGTAATGAGTCCCCGTGACTCTAAATACATTGTTCGGGGGATAGGGCGCCTGAAAAACGGCTCAATTAAACAGAGAACTTCTGGGGACCGCTGTGTGACATGAAATGACACTATGGAGAATGCCAAAGGTTTTGTGAGATGTATAACTACAAGAGAAAGGGGGTTTAACAAGTTTTAAAATTCTGGGTCGTTCATATATTTCTGGGAGGTTTTCTTTCCAAGACTATGGATTGGTAACAAGCCTTGTTTGGCTTGTGGATTGGTAGGCCGGGTTTACCAATTATCTAGAGTAATTGGTAAACCTCCTTCTAGAGAGCACAATAGCTTTGTCTTCTCTGCTAAACGAGGCCACAGGTTTAACCTATTAGGAGGCTTGCCTTTCACTCTCGAGTTTAACCTATTAGGAGGCTTGCCTTTTACTCTCCAGTTAATGGAGTCAGGCTTGTTACACATTCTTACCAATCCACATTCTTAGAACGCTGTCTGATTCTATTCCATATTATCCATGATACATAAGTCACAGGCCTACCAAACATTGAGCAATAAGTTGATATGTTATATTTTTGTAAGTCTGACATGTTTAACTATGAGCTTACTCATATTTACATCACATGCCATAATTAGTCTGCTGAAGTGTGAGTTTTAAATAAGTAAAGTATGAAGTGTGTTTACATAAAGTGCTACTAGAGAGAACGAGAGAGAGAGAGAGAGAGAGAGAGAGAGAGAGAGAGAGAGAGAGAGAGAGAGAGAGAGAGAGAGAGAGAGAGAAGAGGAGACGAGAGAGCGCAATTTGTAAAGCAAAATAAATTAGGGGTATATGTTGTCAGGTTTTAAATATGGAGGGTGAATCACCACAGACTCTGGCAAAGGCATATAATTATGCATGTTGTGCTACCATTTACAGATTAGTTAAGTTAAATTGGACTCTTACCCGCAGACAACTACAAAACACACTTTAACCTCCGAATACTTTTCAAATTAACTAAATCTATCTGCTATTACACCTAACTGTGACTCTCATTTAGTAGACTGAAATGAGAGTATGCAATGTCTAAATTTCATTAGAAGCAAAATGGCCGAGTTGTTCCTTTAAGGCTTAACTGAATTTCCCCATTGAGAGATCGTTTAGGTAATTGCTAGGCCTTTCTTTCCACCCCATGTTTTAAGGGTCTGGCAATCCTTGCCTCTAAACAGATTTCCAGTGCGCCTCTGGGTTATATGATTGGTTACCAAGCGACAATAAACATGTCTATTTTACAAGGTTTTTCCACATATCGACTTATTTTCCATCCAAACTTGACACATCCGGAGATAACAAGATAAAATATGAACTTGTGTCCCCAGTGAACACGATGCTGTAGGCTATACAGTTAAGATTCCTTATTGCTTTCCACAGAGTGAATTTCTAGAGGTATTATTTCCACACCAAAAACCTTTACCCACGGAGTAAACAGGCCTTCAAATAACCTTCGAATCAGAACCCCAAGCAGGATCTTGCGCTGATGTTTATAGGGAAGCCCTGATGGGGTTCAGGATGGCTGTTCTCCTTATTGTAATGGCGAGTCTCGTGGGAGGGGATGTAGACGTGGGCTTACCTGATGTGAAAGAGAGCTGCGTACGCCTCACTGCCGGCCAGGACGTAGCTGATCCCGATGGAAATACTGAAAGAATAATAAAATAAAAGGCATGTCAGCAATCAGCTGCCAAATACCATTACACGGGAAAGTATGTTAAATAAATTCTTAACAATTTTAGCCATTGAAAGTTAGTGAAAACCTAGTTAGGGTAGTACTTTTAGGGTAGTACTTTTACTGAGTATTTTAGAAAAATGTACAGAATTGCATTGATAACTTTATATGGTTACATATTTGCCTAACACCTACCCATTTAAGTATGCTAACAAGTGATTTCATGTCCCATCTAGGGTACTGTGATCCTCACAAACAAACTGTCTGGCTTTGCCCTCTCCTCACACAAGGTCATCTCGGTCTAAACTGTTCTCCACTGTTGTCCCACAATGGTGGAATAAGCTATCAGTTGCTACGACTAGGAGTCAAACCCTCTTTACCTTTAAAAAGCTTGTGAAGACCCTTCTTTTCCAGAGGTACTTCCCTTCCTTACAAAACTAACCTCCACTCACCAACACTGTCCTGTGTCCTGTCTGCACTAACTTTGCTATGCCCTTTGCTTTGCTCCACATATTTGTAGTTTGCTTATGCCCTCCCTTGTAATGTAATGTAATGATTATGCAAAGCGTTTTGAAGACCCCTCCAGTTTACATTACCAAAAAAAATTATAAACCATAGAAATAGATAGATCAGATAATAACATATCAGATTTGCACCACACTAACCTACAAGAACTACACACACACACACACACACACACACACATTCTCACACACACTCTCACACACACACTCTCTCTCTTTCTCTCTCTCTCTCTCACACACACACGCACACCCACACACACACCCCTTCACAGGGTGCTTTAGTTCATGTACTTGCCATGACAGACAGGACTCAGGAAACAGGAAAAAATAAAAAAAGTAAAAAAAAAAAGATTTGTGCCATCATTTGTGACTCAGTCCTCCCTTACATCTGCAGCGGATGCACATCTAACACCTCCTCCACATGCTCCAGCCAGAGAGATGAAGCAGATGCACTCCCCATGCACATAAATTAACCGCGTCTAGCGGGGAGCACTCAGTATGGCAGCTAAATCTCTCACAAAAGGCGGACAAAAAAATGACATGTCTCGCTAAAGCGGCTAAATACGTGGGCAACCTGAGCTGTCTGTCCTACATATTGACCACAGCGCCTGGCCGGTGTCGGTGCCAGCGGAGTCGGTAAGGGGTCCGCTTGACAGACAGCGGTGCCCAGACAGTGCGGACGGGAAGAGGCTGGCAGAGACTTCACAGAGGCACACACACACACACACACACACACTCACTCACACACTCACACACACACACACACGTACGCCTGTGGGTCGATGGCCTAGCCACTCGAACACAATGAAGGGAGCATCGATTGGATATATGTTAGGGAAACCTGTCTAAGTGCTGATAACAAGGCTCGTTCCATCAGCGGACTTCGTCCAGTGTTGCGGGACCGATATGTTTGACGTTACTCTGTAGATTGCTACAGATCTTTTAGTAAAAGCATTGCAATGCTGGCTCGGTCTTTAACAATTTTAGTAACCTCTTCTTTTGCAACTTGACAGCTATAGTCTAAAAGAGGTACCAAACACAAGCGTCTAACTACTCCTGACAGCGTCACTGTTACAAGTTTTTGGTGTGGCAGAGAGTTTATTTCTTCTAACATTATGATATTTTTGGAGGCCGCCTCATCATACCTGAGTCTAAAAAATTCTTCAAAACAGGAATAATACGAGCGAATAAGTGAATAAGATAGGGCAACCTTGATCAGAGAAAAAGGAAAAAGCTCATTATGCAAACGCCTAAGTTATAAATAATGCCACCTACAGAATGAAGCCGGCAGAGTAACGGTCCATTCGTCATCCCGCCTGTGTGTGCAGAATGGGTTTCACCGGCCCCGCCATTATTATTTTGTGTGTGGTGGTGGGGGAAAAAAGAAACGCAGAAAGGTTGGACGGGGAGGAGGAGGAAAGGAAAGGAAAGAAAAAAAAATCTTTGGTTACGATAGCAATGACATTTCATATATAAATAACATTCAACTCGCTGGCAGTCTTCTGGGGCACGGAGAGGATTAAAAACCTACTTAGTGGCTGCGTCCTCCAAGGCCGTGTCCTACCTCCACGCTAGAACACGCGGGTAAAGGACTGATAATGCACTCAATCTCCCGACTTTCATTAACCTTTGCGTCCTCAAAAAAATTGATGAGTCACCCCTGTACTTGGGAGTCCTCCTGCTCAACCTGTGGAGGTGACCACTGTGGCACCAGAGGTGAACGCGACGTGTGTGTGTGTGTGTGTGTGTGTGTGTGTGTGTGTGTGTGTGTGTGTGTGTGTGTGTGTAAACGCAGGCTTTTGTGTGTGTGTGTGTGTGTGTGTGTGTGTGTGTGTGCTATGCACACAGTGCTGTACATCACACACACACACACACACACACATTGACCTTCGACGCCATGACTGGGAGGCAAGAGATTTACATTAACAGAAGCTGCTGTGGGCTAAAGGAGCAGAGTGCTTAAACACCTCAGCACTGAAGGACACTCACTGGCAGTGTGGGGTTATCAGCCCCGTCTTCTGACAACTAAATTATGAAATGGAGAACCATAATAGGCATGTTAAACACAGCTGAGGATGGCAAAGGTCTTTACGGTGGTGCTATTAGTATAACTGCATTGTAGAGCACTGCTTGATAATCTCAAGGTCAGCAGTAATAGTAATAGGCTCCAAGCAGTTTCGCTTTTCACATAGTCATTAAAAAACAGCAACAGCAGAATTAACAGGTACTTGATATGAGTAATGACAACAAAAACAGCCCTGTCTGTACTGGAACATACAGCACAAAAACAATGTCTCTGCGTATGCTGGTCATCCCTTTTCAATAGTCTCCACTGCCTTTGTGTGTAGTAGTATGTCACACTGTGTGGGATGCTCTAAATCTGACTAGTTTGTGTATGTATGTATCAGTGTCATTTTATATGTGAGATCTCACCTGTGCCATTTGAGCTTTTGACTTGCTACGATGAATAAAAAAAAGTGACCACAACAAGAAAACTCTCTGGGCCACTGCCCAGCTCAGAGGTCCTGAATGATGTCTGCACTAGGCCCACAATCCTTTCGTAACAAAAAAATAAAAAAATAAATATATAAATAAATAAAATAAAATAAAACTTCTCTCCTTCTCGCCCTGCACACTCCCTCATCCTTGCCTGGATTTGGATTTGTGCGGTTCCCCTGGGCTCTCACATTTCATCCCCCTGCCCTTTCATAAAAACAGGTCAATACACACACTCGCCACACAGAACAGAAGCACAAATCCTCCCCTAGCCTTTTGTCAGGCCAGCTCTGCCGGCCAGACGTGATTTCAGCACTTTATGAGTCAGGTATACATCTGGGGACAACTTGTTGGGAATGTTAGCGGTGAACTTGCGAGACAAGGCTGGCCACCCACTGAGGGAGTGATGAGACTAGCAGCGCGGCTTCATAAAACAAACAAAAAACAAAAACGAAAATCCTGTTAACCTTGGATCGTTCCAATCTCCTTAAGCCAAATTACCCCAATTATAATGGTGTAGTGTTGCCACACTGGGTTACAGCTCCTGTTGCTATTCTTCCGCTTTATTTCAATAACTCTACATTCCCGAAGCCCAAGTGTGGCATATGCTTAGCATACAAAGGACATTAGATGATTTGTTGTTTACATCATTTTCTGTGCTGTGTTCCCACAGATGTCATATATCATATGCCATATGTATATACCGCGAAGCCCAACAGTTTGGCTGACATTTCATGACTGATGATAATGACTTGTCTTATCATTGAGTGTTGATGATCCAAACATTGGTTGGATAAGTAAAGCCAAAGCACTTAACAAACTTATCGCCACTTAATGATGCATTTAAATTAGATTGTGTTTCGAACATTTTCAAAATGCTAACAAATGTTTTTGTAGTCCAAGGCCTTTGCTGAGGGTAACCAATAGCAGAGAAGTGGGTGGATTCATCTTCCGTGTCCTTTCCCTTTGAACCACATCATGACTGCTGCATGAAGGCTAAATGGTACTTGCCTAACATATTACATCACTTGTTTCTAAATAGCTTGCATGAAGTTTCTCAATGGAGCATAAACACCTTTGAATGAAGTAAAGTAAGACTTAAACAAAGGATGTAAAGTGAGCTATGGTGTAGATAAACTTTGGGGTGTTCAGGAAAGCCAACTGTACAGTGGAACCCCCTTGTGTATCTTCCTATGAATGTCATGCAGAAGTGGTGTTGAATTATGGCATTTACAAATGGCTTGCATGAGAACTCTCCATGGAACAAGAAGGTTAGTTTAATAAGGTCTTAAACATAGGTTGAACACCCAAAGCACTCAAGTCATATTTGAGGTATTGACAGCATTCATATTAAATGGACTGACGTGTCTCTGTAGGTGTAGGAGGCTAAGGCCTATATTATGGCTGTTCCTGCCCATTCACATGACACAAAATGACATTTCCACTCTCACACGTCTCTCACCTATTATTGTTGTTTCACCTGGGCATGCATTATGCAAGTGTGGTAACCTTTTACATTGTTTCCACAGATTATACCTCACAGACAAGATCTTTTTTCTGATTGTATGAAAAGTGTCCATACATTTTGTATAATGTGTCCTGACAGTAGCAGAGTGAACAAGTATAAATACTAATGCTTAAAAACCTTTGAATGGTTACTTTAGCAACCGGTATAAATAACTGTTGATTGAACTGTCTATCTAATGATAGAGGTTCTTACAGTGACAGCAAAGTCACACAAACCAATGAATAAACAAGGTACACATGTGCATTTTGTCAAGTAGTGCAAACAACATAAACATGTCTCATAACAACATATAGATTTTTCTTTTAGAAAAAGCAAGGCCACAAACTGGCAAGTAAAGTGTTGAAAACTAAATCACAACGATTTGCTGTATCTGAATAATGCATCTAATGCCATCTTTGTCTATGACTACAGAAAGCAGTACCACATTCTGCACAGTCTGGCCTCTTTGAAAATTGATATAATTTCCTTTCTGGGCAATGTACTGTACTGTATGCATGTCTAAATGTATGCGTGGAAACTGGGCTATGAGTGGAATAGTGGTTTTTTCTCCCCCAAGTGTCCGAATATGCAAAATGAGATGTCATTGATTTTATGTATATGCCTCATGTAGAATATTAGACATAAATAATATTGGCAATTAATGCTCTGTGCCAGTGTCAGCATAGAGCTGATTTACATGTTAAGCCCCTGAGCAGGTCAGAAGCAAAACATTACATTTTTATGAAGCACAAGTAACCTGGTAATTCAGGCACATACACACAAATACACATCTACATGCACGCACACACACAAGTCCTGCCACATATTTGTGCCAGCAAATGCACTGAACAAGCTGAACTTAGATAGATGAGCTAATTATTGAAATCAGCTGTGTTGAGAACACAGGCAGAAGGAATACACGGCAGGGTTTTTACTTTCTCAATCCGGTTTGTCCACCTCTGCACACACACACACACACACACACACACACACACACACACACACACACACACACACACACAAACAGCCTGACTTGCAATAGGACAGTACAACTAGTACAACACCAGTTCCTCGACATGAGATAAAAGTGGCCATAGCCTGATACCTGGTAAGTTATCGTCTTTTAACGACAGATCCACCAGTTTGCCCATACTACAGGTATGCTTAAAATCAAACACGTTTGGCTTGGTAGCTGTCCTTGGTCCTGGAATGCTTACAGTGGCGATCGCTCGCAAAGAGCAATGTCAGCTTGCAGCCCCTGTATACAGTAGGGGGAGTGTAGGAGTGGATCTTACTAGTGAAACAGGGGAGTGAAAGGGAGGAGGAGGGAAACATCTGGGATACTGAGGGCATGACGTATGGACCAGGAAGTAGGGTTCCATCACATGAAAGGCGGGGCCACAGGCGGGTTAACTGCTGTCAATCATCCCTATTAGCTCCTCCCCAAATTTGTTGAAAATGAAACATTTAATTTAGTGGGCAGTGGGGGAAGACACGGTATCTTTGTTTTTTTTTAAAGCAAGATAGTGATACAGTGCTTGGAAAGCATCTTTATGTTTGAAACCTTTTTTTTCCAAGTCGATGATTTTAATAGACTTGTCAAAGAAATACACCACTTTACTGCTTGTTGTGGAGTTCTTTATCAGTATGTAATGTGTTGCCTAGGCGACCATTATCTCTTCCATCAAGATTAAAGTGTTTATGTATTTCTTTCAGAATATTTCAAGGCACACATGTGGCATACCAAATCTGTGAAACATGTAAATGCCAGATGAATTCAAGCCTATAGTGTGAGAGCTCTTAATCCTGCACATATTATGAAACACAGAGTAAACTTGAATGCAGTAAAATTACAGGTGCAGATAGGCTACACTGGAGTGCCACACTGAAAGGTGACCCGGCTGAATCAGATATATGCACCAAATGGATGTAAATTGAGTGCACTCCAGTGTGACCTCCCTGAGCCCCCACCCACAGCTGTGCGTGTGGCGATGGTGCCGTAGGGGAGCTTTCTCTGGCGCTAAGCGCTAAACGCTGGCTAAAGGGTACTCGAGAGCTGCGCTGATTGAGACGTTGCAGTCGTGCTGCTTTGCATTCAGGTCCCCGCTAAGTGGCTCTGCACCGCACCGCACCGCACTGCCCTGGCCTGGCCTGGCCTGTCTGCAGTAGATTAGGGGCTCTCTGAGTACCTGATCCGCTCTCGTTTGGGCAACTCTGCCCACCCCCATCTGACCTTCGCATTGTTCACCGCGCTCAAGAGCAGGAGATAACGTATGGCGCCACCGCTAAGAAAAACGCCCGGGCCAGCGGCGGATGATTCATCTGGGCTAAAAGGGCCCGACACTCCATTTGTTTTAGAAAGTCACTAAGTGGCAGCGGCTGAAAGTTGCCCTAGCCTCGTCCGTGCTTTATGAGAGAGAGAGAGAAAAAAGGAAGAGGAAACAAAAGAGAGCTCTTCTCTCTCACAGCGCGTTCAAAGCACTGGAAAGGTGTCAACGTTTGGGAAAAAAAAAAGATGAGGTGTTTTCAACTTTTAACTGTACCCAGTCCAAGATAATTTATTATTTTCACCTGCGGTTGGGGGTGAATCGATATCTTTCTAGGGAGGCCAAGAGAAAAAAACATTATGTTATAGGGTATGACCAAAAAATAGGCCTCTGAGCCTCACTTTAGAGTACACACACACACACACACACACACACACATATATGTGTGTTTGATGATGCGTTATTATGATACGTATCTTTACTTGTGTAATGTATATGTGTAGTAATCTAGTAATATGTGTATGAAAGAGAGACAGAGAGACGGAGAGAGAGAGAGAGAGGAGAGAGAGGAGAGAGAGGAGAGAGAGAGAGAGAGAGAGAGAGAGAGAGACAGAGACAGAGACAGAGACAGAGAAAGAGAAACAGAGAGAGATGCTTACAACTGACAGTTATGCTTACTATGCTTACAGCTGACAGGTCTTTGAGCTTCAGTTAGAGTACACATGGGGAGGTATTAAACACCAGCAGTAGTAAATACTAATCAAACACCTTAAAACACTATTAATTAGACACTTAGACACTTACAACTGGAAGAGCAGGATGAAGTTGAAGGCGCGGCTCATGTTCTTGCTGAGGAAGGTGACGCCCAGCACATGCAGGTTTGGCTCCAGCCTCTGCTGCAGCTCCTGGGGGGTGGTGTCCCTGTGCAGGAGCCCACTGTCTGCAACACAGCAGGGAATACTAACAACTTTAAAGGGGTCCTTTCATCGTTATTTCTATTCATATTTCTGTGTCGCCACTATGGTTGCATGCATTGTGCGTCATTTCTGTGAAAAATTATGTCCTAGATCTCTTGTTTGACGCTGTTTTCTGTAAGCTACAACAGGTCTAGTGGTTGAACGACTGGCTTTTCCGGTGTCCCTCGTGAATATCCATGACGTGTCAATAAGGCACCTCTGATTGGGCAAATTCGCTGTCTTTCGCTCACCTAGCTTCTGTCCACTGTTCTTCCTTTGGAATGTGGGCTTGCCATACATGGCTCTGGGTGGGGCTTACGACCTAGTGATGTAGATAGGTTTAGCCTGCTCTGATCCGCTCGTTTTGGTTAGCTCGACCCTTCAATGACCAGTAAAACCACGAGGGTCGAATTTCACGTCTTGGAGTGCTGCGTGCATATACTGCTTGTTGTGACCCACCACATTGTAAACAGAGCTACTAAAAGTGTTTTTTGATGGAAGGACCCCTTTAAGGGTGCTGTATGGAAAATAATATATACAGTATAGCAAGTGATCATAAACTGGAGATTGGGGAGACACCCAACTGAAATAATGATTTCACTGACAACAATACCAGAACACTAGTCTGGTAAACCTGTGTAGGAGCTCACTGCCTGCAAACACAGCAGGCAAAACTAACAACTTTAAGGGTGCTGTATGGAAAACAATGTATACAGTATAGGACGTGATCATAAGATGGTCCTAATATGTCAGCAGAGATTAGGGAGTATACTCTGAAATACTGAAATACTGATTTCATTGACAACAATACCTGAACACAGCGGGGAAAATAAAGTTTAAACTTTAAAACTTTAAACATGTCTGCAGAATGGTTTTGGTTCTTTGTATATAGTTACTTCACACTAAGTACATAATTCCATATGTGTTAATTAACAGTTTTGATGCCTTCAGTCAGAATTTACTATTTAATAATGTAAATAGTCCTGAAAGTAAAGAAAACGCATTGAATGAGAAGTGTCCAAACTTTTGGCCTGTACTGTACGTACAATGATATATGTGATATATGTAAAAGAAAAATCACATCAGGTGATAATAAATTAATCCTAATATGTCAGAGGCAATCAGGGAAATCTGTTAAACTGAAATATGGATTTTACTGACTACAATGGAGCTGCCAGACTATTTGCATTTTAATCCCATAAATTTTGTTTATGTTTTGATTTTGTGTTTTGCCTCTGGAGGGGAAAACAATACTTTACTGTAATACATTTGAGAGCAGTATCAGTTTTGGCCACAGTCCTACATACACAATCTCAAACCATGTCTGCGGAAAGATTTTATTATGCAGCTGAATGGAAAAGCAAAAATGAACTCAAGTATACGAGCAGACAAATAATACATCAAGAGATCAAAAGACTTACAACTTACTGTGAACATGTTCATGGGGAAAAGTTCATTTTGAAACTTTAACAAACTTGAACAACCCAATCTGTAACAGCAAGTTACAGTACAACTGATGTCTACCAGTGGCAAATA
>CM059276.1:28272709-28280209 GCA_030347295.1 Setipinna tenuifilis
TGTCATTTGTGGCAAGTGTAAAGCCCAGACAGGTCGCCTCCGCTCTGCCTCTGTGTTACGCCTGTCAGCAACATTACTAGCCATCTACACATCAAGAAAAATGATCCGCAGAAACAAATTAGGGAGAGGTACAGTTTCACAAGAATGCTCTCTAAACAACAAAAACTTTGAAATGTTATCAAAGTAAGCCCACACACACACACACACACATACACAAACAGGCACTTGTTCTAGGCACACACAAATTACCAAGTGCTTCCATGATTCACGTCTGCACACAAACAAAGTAAACAAGCTATTAATTTGACATATTTTGACAGTGCTCTTGCTGATGCCTTGAGACTTTCAAAGGCTGAATATTGACGGTGTCTCATTCATCCGCTCAGCCCACTTAACTGGCTTTGGAGACTTGATTTCCACTGCAATGCCTTTATTCTGCACATACAGATACACTACATACGCCATGACATCTGACATCAGTATTCAAAAAGAAGAACTTAGCAGACGCTTTGTTAGTGGAATACCAGCCATACTGCTGATATTTTATTTCTCATCAAATCAAATAATATAAGGATTACTCGGTTAGAAATAATACTAATTTAGGAGGAGGACATTCAGAAGCAGTATCTCACCTTAACACACCTTCCGAAAAACTGTACAAATCTGAGAGAATGAATGCCCTCTGTGAGCTCTCCTGGCATCAGTCAACACTTCATATCAAGGAACGTGTCCTTGCAAACATGCATCCGCTCTTTTCAATAATATTAACATGAATAAGAAACGATGTTGTACACACATTTTTAAAGACTGAGCTGACCTGAACTTGAACTCACTGGAATAACAAATGTCTTAATATTAGATAACTGCATTAACAAAATACAAAGGAGTAAGCAGGCAAGCTGTGATATCGTTTTGCAGTTAGGTGAGTGTATTGAAGACAAATTTAATAATTTTATGTAGGTGTGTAAGACCTGCTTTGCCCTTCATATCACAAATATTATCGCATGGGTGAACAGCAACCTATAAAATGATGTGTGTGTGTACACACACACACACACACATATATATATGTGTGTGTGTATGTGTGTGTGTTTTATGCCCTGTCTCTCCATGATGAATGGGACATATCTATATCTTACTTATTGGAATCCACATTTTAGCAGACAATACAAAACAGATAGCAGCTGCACATTTTCTGCTCAGGGAAATCCATCTCTTTAATAGCCTTCTTATCAAAACCCAACAAGCCAGTATACGCTTACTGGGGACGCCTAATTGAATCATAGAATATCAGGGCATTGCTAAACCCCTATCTGATGACACTGTCAACCTGGCATATAAATTAAGCTGTATCTAACCACAGAAAATAGTACCTTCATGCTCCACACCGGTGACAGTAATAAACCAATTCTTTAGCATTAGAGTTTTATTTAAAAATGCATTAACGCTGATAGGTGATCAATTTCAAGCATTTTATGTGCGTAATACACTGGCTGGCATGAAAGGCACCTTGATCGTGTGTTAAATGCAGAACTCTCAGGAGAAATGCAGACGCCTCGTCCAGACATCCTCCAGAGATGCCACAGAACGCCAGGATGTGTCCCTCACACAAGGTGCCATTTAACAATAACCACCATGTCTGCCATGTGACAGCACAGCACAGCACACACACACACACAAAAGACCGTCAAGAAATCAGAGAGGACGGTCTATTGATTTGCAATGAAACAATATCTTTCATTACACTGACTTCTCCCACACAACTCAACTCAACAGCCGGGAGACAGAACAAAGCACACTAATCAACACACGAGTACCTTATTCGGAGATGGAATAAGCAATGCCTTTGCCTATCTACAGTCATAAAATCAGTTATCCACCCATTCAGGCAAATTGCTTAAACATAGAGAGCACACACCGGAAAAAAGGTAAACGATAAAGTCTGCTCCAACCAAGCGAAGAAGGTGTGCGCTGGAGTGTTTATTCGGTGGAGTCACACATGCTTGTCCAAAAACGCTTATCTTTCAGAAATTATTTTCCTGGATGGATTGCCAACTCCCTCATGCTTGAAGTTATTCATTAAGAAAGTCAGAGAATATGCTAAGTGCCGTGCAATTTGAAAATCATATTTTTCTACACCATTTAAATGTGCTGATATGCACAAAAAAATATAAAGAGTAAACAAAAATAGCGTCCCATCACAAGCATCTATGCATGTTTTTGGGGGTGGAGATTCTAGCACAAATTTGTATAGAAAATTATATTAGCTATTGTGTTAGAAACAAGTAAGTGACTGGTGCAATTTATCTACCCACAATGCATCAACTGCACTGGGTGACACACCTGTCAAGACGATGTGCTATGTGCTAGGGACTGCCTTCACTCTAGTCTGAATAACTGCTGTGTTTAACTAATTTACACTTATTTATACACATTCCACTTATTTATACATTCATTTTAAAAAAGGGACATTTTAATAATAGTGCTGGTTTGGAGTCAGGGTGACTGTATGCCCCAGGCACTGAGAAACTTAAAGCGTAAAGTTCACTTTTCTTTCAGCTGCTCCCTCTCTTTAGTTATATATTTTTCTGTATGTAGGGTACTTTTCTTTTCTTTTTGGGTAAGTACAAATCTAGCAGTTGAAAGGCACTTTTAATACTCAAAGCGCTAAATTACTGTATCTTGTTATTATACTTTCTCAAAGGTGCTAACACGCTGCCTCAACAAACAGTAAACAAACTCAGACAAACACCAACAGTTGGTGAGGGTCAGTGTGGATGAACGCTACATCAGATGAATGCAATTACTAAATCTGCACTTTATCACCTAAAAACATTGCAAACAAACTTAGAGGTCTTATGTCAAAACAAGATCTATATAAAAACTTGTACATGCCTTTATTTTCAGTAGGGTTGATTACTGCAATGGTCTTTTCACAGGGCTTCCTAAAAACACTATTACACAGTTTTAACTGATCCAAAATGCAACAGCAAGTGTTCTTACAAGAACAAAAAGAACTGACCACATTGCAGTACTCTAATTTAAAGGTCCCTGCATTGACTCCCAGTAAGTTACAGAATTGGCTTTAACGCATTGCTTTTTGTGTTTAACACATTAAATGGGATGGAACCCAACTACCTATCGGATATGTTCCAGCGATACCAAGCGACCAACTAGATCTCCAAAATCACAGCAGAAACATCTGTTGGTAAAACCTGCTGGCAGAACAAAATGTGGTGAAACAGCTTTTAGCTGCTACGCAGTTCAGCTTTGGAACCAACTTCCAGAAGACATAAAAAGTGCTCCTACTGTTAAATCTAGACTTAAGGCCAAACTTTTCTCAGATGCTTTCTGCTAATAATTTACCTTTACCTATTTTATCTTTCATGCTTTTATATATTGGTCTTTGCTTTTATTTTTGTTATGCACATTCAACTGGCACAATGAAATGTGCTATACAAATAAACTTGACTTGATTTGTGTGTGTGTGCGTGTGTGTGTGTGTCTGTGTGTGTGTGTGTGTGTGTGTGTGTGTGTGTGTGTGTTGCTGGACACCTTAATTTCCTTCGGGATAAATAAGGTATGTCTGTCTCTACTCCACTACATTTGCTCTCAGTGGGCAGTAGAGGTGGGTGATATTTGACACATGCTGTGAAACGTTGTGAACCCAGGAAGTTAAGGAGAGTTCAGGCTTCGGGACCCCTGTAGTCAAATGTGAAAAAGTAAGTCTTTAATTGGTGAATTTGGGGAAAACAAATTTGAATCTTGAGCTTAGAAGGTATTAAAATTAACCTCTAGCCAATTCAAGGTACTACATATTATAACAGTGAAGTTTTCTTTCGTCATGCTTCATGCAATCAAATACACTGGAATTTTCAGCTAACTGTCACTATCGTCATGGGAACATAAACAACATTCTATGTTCCTGCCTCAGCAATGCACAAACATACTAAAGACTGAATCAAATTCATTAGGCCTAGATCCCACTTATTATTATACAAAGAAGAAAAATGAACAAAAGTGGACCAGGCTGGGCAAAGGTGAGAGGAAGTAACAACAAGAACACATACTGTAGATTTTAGGTACAAAATAAGTTTCCATATCTGCATTAGCAAAGTGAAATATCACTGAGTATAGTCTACCTGCTGCCAGATAAATCAAATAAATCTCAAAGGTGTTTTTAAGATAAACACTCAGTCAATATCAACATGCTGCAAAATAAAGGAATGATATGAATGCCAGGAGAGATTATGAAGATGTAGTGTTGGTTGGCGTTTGTTAGGGCGGTGTAGACGCAGCTTTAAAGGGACCATGGGGACATGGCACATTGATTAGTTTGATGGCACATTGATTAGACTGCACTGACTAATCATAAGGACAAGCGTTAAAAGCCTAGCAAAATAGGATTGGGTATGCCAAAACTTCACCTAAACAATGCACTTCAGACAATACACATTAGGTAGGGAATATATATGGCGAAATGGGTTAACTGTTCTGGTCTTTTCATGGAAAATAGCCCTGACAGATGATTATATGTGTGTTAATTCTAAGCTCTAATGTATAATACCGTTCTTATTGTACATTATGGTGGAAATACACAGAGATTCCAATCAGCCATAATAAACAACCACTTTCTCCTCTCCCTCACACCTTTACACCTCTTTTTTCTTTTTTTTCCACCTTCTTCTCTCGACAGGCCAGCCCCCTTTCACTCTGTTCCATTCATCTTCATTAGTGGGCTATTCCCTCCATCTCCTGTCAGAAATGCTTAATGCCTGGTGTCCGCGCGGCCTGGGACAGCACTGGTTAGTTAATGCTGATATTGGAGGAATCCAGCTCCGCTTTGGCATGCCTGTTCTCACCGCAACATCCCCGTGGTACGCCCTTTAGAAACCACAACACACACACACACACACAAACACACACACACACACACACAGGCATGCACGCATGCACACACACACACACACACACACACACACACACACACACACACACACACACAGCCACCATCTGTCTGCCAGTCGAAAGCCCAACTGTGTTCACACGGCGCCATCTTGGTAGGTAACTGTGCTGAACCAGCAGGGGGAACAGCAAGCAACCAGACAAATAAAAACAAAAATATATGTTTTTCTTTTTCTTTTTCAGCCATAAATGAGCTTTTTTGGTATTCCATTAACATATATGAGTCTCCCCCTAGCAGTAGGGTGTGTGTGGGTGAGGGGAAATTAATAAAACACCAAACAAAACAAATCATTCTCAGGAAAAAGTGGGTGGATTTTTAATTAAAGACCAGAATACTTTGAACAATTACTGTATAAACTGTTATTGCCGTTTAGTGTTTCTTCAGTGTTTTGAAATGGTCTTTCAACTGTCATAAAAGCCAGGCAGGCTATAATAGCACAAAGACCTCCTAGGGTGGTCCGCTAATGAGTTATGACCAGCATCCGCTTTATGAAGCTTGCTAGGGTACATCGCGGGAAAAGCTAAATCCGGGCCCACATCAACCAAACAAACACTGCTAATGCTGCTGTTAAATTACCACAGTTAATGACGCAGCGCTAATTTAAGTATCAGACGACTATAAACCTCAAGATAATCAAGACTTTGCGGAATAACATTTTTTATCATTTATACTGAGGTTAATTTGAAAGTTCCGATTACAATCAGTTCATTATCTACATACAGGAATAACAGACAACTAGAAATAAGCAATCTGGAAAATTAGTCACAAAAAATTGTACATTAATAAAAACAATCTTACTTCATAAATTGCTTACTTTTGCTATTACTCTGAAAAAAATGGAAATACTTCTTTGTGAGTGTGAAATGAAGTCAGTAAACACTGGCCTTTCCAATACTGACATACAATGATAAAGTGAAGTGTTTAACATGGATTGATTACTCTATATCATATTTATAACCATTATGTACTTACATTGTACCACTGGATTAGGGTTAGTGTTAGGTACGTAGCTACTGTATGTACAGTGTAAGTACATAATTTGACATGCTGTTACAAGTAGATACACTAAAAAAGAAACTGTAAAATAAAGTGCTACCATATAAAGGCATAGACAGGAACATTTTGCTATAGATACAGCTCCACTATTTCAAATTAAAATGTCCTTTTCTTTAAAATTCTGCTTAATCTGCTGAATACACATCACTTGCAGGGAGAGTTACTTCCATGAGTACAGACGGTTCTACTGCTATTTTAATGCAAATACTCACACAGACATCAGCAATTACTAATATCTGAAGTGACAAACATGACAAAAGGGGACCATTGTGAACACTGAAGCCAGCTGAACCTCTTTGTCAGCTTGTTCAGCTTTTTTCAGTATTACCGGCTCTGATGCTGTTGCCCAATCTGATAACTATAGGAAAAACTGCACTTGCGCCAATAGACTATTATACTTATTCAACATCTTGTTGCATGCATTTTAAAAACCCAACCCTGCTCAAGGAATATACTCTGTCCACTCTTGTTAACAGCGGCAACACAGTTTAAAGCCCAGCTTAACAAGGTTGCAGGACATAAATAAAACTGTGATTTTTGTCCAGCAACAGCTAATTTTACATTCCATTCATTAGTGTAGTGACAACCGACACAAATCATTTTCCACCAACACAAATCAGATTTAAATTCTTTAGACAGAGCAGCTATATCCAGATTATAGAGCTTTGTAGGCAAAGACACAATGACGGAGCTAATAACCCATTTTATGGAGACACATATGTTTCTTGTTCTATCCTGAACGACTTAAGGGCCAGACTATCCTTTGGCAGTTGTACAACACTTAGTCATAATTATTTGTACCCATTCTCAGACTTCAAAGTGACTTTAAAGTGGCTTTAAAGGTTGGACCTGATCCTATGGCTGTCACATACAAATGGCTGTCTGTTTAAACACAGTGGTAGGACATCTGATGTTTGGCTTAGCCACATCAGAGCAGGATATGACACCAACTTAGGCAAACAGAGGTCTGCTTAATGTATACACACTGCTTATTTAGTTTTGTTTAAAATGTCTTACTGCTCAGGCAACTGTGCAGGCTTAACACTTTCATCCATTTTAACATGTTTACTGAAATTTGTATACATCTTTAAAACGGCTTCCATCACACAACCTGTAACCCAGTTTTAAACAGTGTGGAGCCTTTTTTTAAAAAAAGTGTTAAATTATGTGCCGTTATTGGACCTGGATTAAGTCGCCAAAGCAGAGAGCTGTGACAAGCAGCTTCGCCCGAACGCCAGCTTAACTGTGCTGGCATCACATCTAAACGAGAGCAGGACAATATGTGAATTAACATATTGATGAGATAAAGTCTCAAGCAGGAAAGGAACGAATCTTAGCCCATTCCCACATCACCGAGACCCCCACTCGAGGCAATGAAAGCTGTTTGACACAGCATAGAGTTCAATATCCTTCACTCACCTCACAGTGAAACTGAAAGCAGTGAGGCCTTTTTTTGTTAGATGAATGTCTAATTACAA
>CM059276.1:28285209-28325209 GCA_030347295.1 Setipinna tenuifilis
AATTACAGTTTTGTTGAACAAAAAATGTCACACTGCACTGAGCATAGCTTGAGGTTTAGCTCTTTGCAAAAAAAGGAAAAGAGTCTTTTGGTCTGTTGCTGAAGCACAGTCGCTGTCCATGGTGCTGAAATAAGCAGTGCAGTGTTTCAGCTCTGTGTTTAACAGCAAGCTTCACATATGACAGTGGTTCCTAAACTTTTCTGCTGGGGCCCCCCTTATGGAGCTAAGAATATTTTCGCGCCCCCCTCTCCCCGTCCACCGTCTTACACTAAGTTTTTTCGTCTATTAATGTTGCCAAAATTTACTTTGAAATTCACAGAAACCGTACAAATACACTCAATAACCATACAAATAAGTGAATACTAACCAATAAAATGGTTATATTATATAAAAGTATTTATTCAAAGTGTCTATGTGCAACAGCACTGTTTTAACCATTTCAATTTCAACCGCTCCTCCCCTCCACGCCCCCCTGCAATACCTCCCACTTTGGGAACCACTGACATATGACATGGTGAGGTAGACCTCGTCCTTAGTGGTAGCTACAGACATGCCCCTGCTGACTGGATTCATTTAGCAGCTCAGTTAGGTTCAACTGTTCTTCAGGAGATCTCGTGGAGTACAGCATGCTGACATGGGCAAATACCACCAGGACTCATTTTCTCTCAATTTACAGCTCAGTTTTTCTTTATCCAAGGAACAATTAGCACACAATCATCATTATAATTACCAATAAACACTATTAATTTAAAACTGTGAAATGTAATGTCTTCATAGGATTAAAGCAGGCTCTGAAGTTGAGTTGAGTACATATTCTTATATGTGTGAAAAAAAAAGTTTTTATTTTTTAACCTTATGAAGACCTTCTTGGTTGAAACACTGCTAAAGCAAACCCCTTCGGGAGCACAGGAACACAGTAAGTGAGTTCATTTTACTTTTTCACAAGAAAAAAAAAACAATTATGAGGCCTACTGGTTACCCAGCTGAACAGCACTTACCTGCATGAAGAAGCCAATAATGAAGGACACGAGGAAGGGAAGCAGCCCCGCTTGTGCTATCGTCACTGGTAGACCTGTGTTAGAGACACCGGGAAAGGTGTTAGATCCAGATGTGCAGCTTAGAGAGGCATCACTCTATGGCAGAAGGTGTCAGTTGGAACTGTTCTGTCCATTCAAGCAGCGTTAATTTGGAAGTCAAGAAATATGTAAAGCTAAAATTAATTGATGCTTGTAATGTCTTTTTTTATGGTAAGATAAAAGCAGTAAAGTGGTCTGGCAGAGGTTTTAAGGGGGATGAGCAATGTCTTTTCAAGAACTATTAAATCTTATTGAAAACAGAACAGTTAAATTCAATGCACCATGTAATTGCTATCTTTCATAAATATATGTCTCGACTTACACAGCCCATAAAACACATACTGGGAGAATCATTGACAAGGGACAACAGATCTGCTCAAAGCGTTTCATGGCTTGACTTTTGTCTTTACTTATTTTTTTTTCTCTTATGTTCATATATACCTGAAGGTGACATCTTTATGTGGTGCCAGATAAGCACTCCCCTATGCAGAATTACTAGTGAGAAAACTAGTGTTAATTCACTGAAAATATTCCTGTCATACACACTGAAGTGAAAGCATTGCAGCATCTGCCATGAAAACACCTTCCCTTGCACTTTCCATGACCATTTGACTTTGACTTTGCCATCCTGTATGTATATTAAAAAGAAAAAAATCTGTATGCGAGTCAGTGAACTTAAATACGCCAACAAATATCTGTAGTGGAATTAACTTTTTTGCTGAAATACGTTTACAAGCAATAAGTACAGTAAACCAAAAATTGCATGCAAAGACAACTTACCCAGGATTCCTGTCCCAAGTATAGTTGCGATAGATAAAAAATCTGCAAGCCAGATGAACAGAAAAAGAATTACTGTACCACTCAACACACAATGATCACTGCATCAAGGGACACAGACACAGTGCAGGCTATCCCCCCCCCCCCCCCCCCCCCCCCCGTTTCATGACTATTCCCATTGGCTTTGACTCCATAAACTTCTTTTTTTTTTCGAAATAATAAAAGTTATTTTCTAGAGAATTTACAGTTTTAAAGGTTAACAAACCCACATATCTCTATAGGGATCCATCTCATGTGAAAAACGCTCATAATTACATCAGTAACATTAACATTGCAATAAAAGTTTTCATAATGACATTTACATTATAATAACATTTACATTAGAACATGTGCGTCAGTGGCAAAAACAAGGAGCATACCCATGTGTGTGCTCAGTTTAGCTTGATGCTATTTGTTTATTTATTTTGCTACTGAGCTATGGATCTGAATTCCTCTAGAGCTCCTCAGGACTGCACTTAGTGGTAATGGTGCCATGCTGAAATGCTGAATGCTGATACTGGTAGGGATCGCTAGGGGATCCATATTGCAATATTACACACCACACAACAATAACACGTTTGTGCATAAGTAAGTACCAATTTCTTTTAAACTACCTGTACTGCCCTACAAAGGCAAAGTGCAGTAACTACGCATGAAACTAAGAACAAAAAATGCCTTCAAAATTGTATACAGGTGCTGGTCATATAATTAGATATCAGTAATTCCATTCAAAAAGTGAGACTTGTATATTATATTCATTCATATATCACTCAGTGATATATTTTAAATGTTTATTTCTTAAATGTTGATGTTTATAACTGACAACTAATGAAAATCCCAAATTCAGTATCTCAGACATGAAGAATATTACTTAAGACCAGTACAAAAAGAGCTTTCAAGAAATGCTGGCCAACTGAAAAGTATGGACATGAAAAGCATGAGCATGTACAGCACTCAATACTTAGTTGGGGCTCCTTTTGCCTGAAGTACTGCAGGAATGCGGCGTGGCATGGACAAGACCAGTCTTTAGCACTGCTCAGGTGTTATGAGAGCCCATGTTGCTCTGATAGTGGCCTTCAGATTCTCTGCATTGTTCAGTCTGGCGTATCGCATCTTCCTCTTCACAATACCAGATAGATTTTCTAGGAATCATGAAGTGTTGACCTTGGACTTAACAAAACACAGTGGACCAACACTAGCAGATGACATGGCACCCCAAACCATCACTGGCTGTGAAAACTTTACACTCAACCTCAAGCAATGGATTCTGCACCGCTCTTCCTCTAGACTCTGGGACCTTGATTTCCAAAAGACATGCAAAGTTTACTTTTATCAGAGAATATAGGTTTGGACCACTCAGCAGCAGTCCAGTCCTTTTTGTCTTTAGCCCAGGTGAGACACTTCTGATGCTGGCTCTTGTTCAAGAGTGGCTTGACACAAGGGATGTGACAGCTGGAACCCATGTCTTGCATTCGTCTGTGCGTGGTGGATCCTGAAGCACTGACTCCAGCTGCAGTCCACTCTTTGTGAATCTCATCATTTTTGAATGGGTTTTGTTTCACAATCCTCTCCAGGGTGCAGCTATCCCTATTACTTGTACACTTTTTTGTACCACATCTTTTCCTTCCCTTCGCCTCTCTATTAATGTGCTTGGACACAGAGCTGAGTGAACAGCCAGCCTCTTTAGCAATGACCTTTTGTGTCTTGCCTTCCTTCAGCAGGGTGTCAATGGTCATCTTTTGAACTTTTGGAACTGTCAGGTTAGCAGTCTTCCCCATGATTGTGTAGCCTACAGAACTAGACTGAGAGACCATTTAAAGGTCTTTGCAGGTGTTTTGAGTTAATTAGCTAATTAGAGTGTGGCACCAGGTGTCTTCAATATTGAACCTTTCCACAATATTCTAATTTTCTGAGATACTCAATTTGAGGTTTACATTAGTTGTCGGTTATAATCATCAATATTAAAATAAATAAACACTTGAAATATGTCAGTCTGTGTGAATTGAACATTATACACATTTCACTTTTTGAATGGAGTTACTGAAATAAATCAACTTGTTCATGATATTCTAATTATATGACCAGCAACTGTAATAGTGACAATGCTTTTATGTACTTTCTCAGAAAGTACATAAGCTGGAGTAGAAACAAGCAAGATATTTAGTCACAAGACAAAATAGGTGTTATTAAGTAAACTTACAGTCTAAACTCAATTTTAACAACATGTGTAATTACTGCCTTTGGTCTTCTTTAGGGCAGTATAGCTATGTATTGTATACAAATCTGTAAAAAAAAGTTATGCATATACCATAAAGACACCATAGAAACACTGTTTACATTCTGCTCACTGTACAACTGGACGTGCGAATAACGGCTTTTGAGGTCATCGTAGTTTACAGCAGTCTGCATCTGAACCACCAGCCGACCCCTAAGAACACGTGCATCTCATACCACTTAAGAGTTGGACCAAAATACTGCACTGACTGCAGTACATGCATACTTTCATCAATACAACCCGCCAACACTCATGTATTTGCTTGAGGTCAGGTTAAATGTTAATATTCATAATAAAGCAAGGCGCGGAATGATAATGTGGCTAGTGGTACGTTTCTCTGGCCTGGAGATGCCGAAGGCGGCAGGAAACCTTAGCCTGGTGCAACAGCAGCATCTCATCTGACCCAATTACAAGTGTAATGCTTTACTGCCCTAATGAATATGAATCAGACGGGGAGTGCTGATTAACCAGTAGCATGGAGCAGTCACGTATGAGTGGTCAAACTCCAAAGTGCCAGCCAAGTTTGTGTCTAAAACCCCACTTGCTGATTGCACTTGATTTTCAATTGTGCTTTTAAAACGTCTTGGATGGGATTAGTTATGGATGCATGGACCCGACCGGCAAGAACCGGGGAATCAGAACGCTCGGGCTGCGGAGAAAGATAAAAAGGAGGGAAATGAATCATTCATTTCATCAATGAGATCTGACATTTAGACTCACTCCACCACACGCCAGGCAGGAGTGTTAGGGTCACACACACACACACACACACACACACACGCACACACACACACACACACACACACACACACAGCCAAGCAACATAGATGTAAGGGCCAGCGTTTTCAACAGGCAGTTTCATTACTGAATCCTTTAGAGAGACAATTACAATAGTTGGCAATGTGGCCCTTGTTTCACTCTCAATGATCTCCTTGCAAATGTGCTAAATGACTCCGCTCCTCATAGCTAGTAGGCCCTTTATAGCAGAGCAGCGTACATTATGATTCAGAAAGAGAAAAATGACTCTCCCAATCAATGCATGCACGCTTGTAGCAAAGTGTATCACGGCACAAGGGCAGCAACAGACTGCAGAAACTCTGTGTGGCCGTTATAAAGATAGGTGAAAATCAATGCCAGAGGCTGTAATGGCTAACAGACATTACAATCTGCCTGCATATCTATCTATGATGACTGTCAATATGAACAGCGGAGTCATCCTTCACGAGAATGCTAACATGACGTTTACAACCCTTTCTGTATTAATCTCCCACTGCGGGCCTGGATAGCGTTTCTCCCCCCAAGTGCTTTATCGTTAGAGTGTCCACCTCAACAACCTCCACCCTTCATTATGTGGTCCCATTACAACACTAAAATTAGACTTGGGCTTACAATTAGGTAATTAGATTATGTGAATATGTATGACAATAGACTTTTCATCAATTGCCTTCCATTTGCGTCAGCTAGAAAGCTTTAAACAAATATGATGCAAAGGACTAATATGGACTAATATGTTTCTTATCTATCACCCCCCACGTCCCTGTACAACCAATACTGCATCTAAGAAATTGCTTGCAGGAAAGAATGCCTATGCTTGCTAGTTTAAAATAGTTTAGGCATGTACTCATTGGGAATGGGGATGGGGATGACACACCAAGAAAAAATAACCAAAAATGTTACTAATTATTCATGTTTACTGAGGTCACTTGCATAATACAATCAACCAACAGGACCAGTTCCTAGTTGAGTAGATAAACTCAAGATAAACTTAAGTTAAAAAAAAAACACAAAAAAGAGAAAAGGGGAATATGTGTGCACAACAGTGTGCTCATAAACATTCATGCAAAAATAGAAAACATTAAGGCACTCCTGTTGACAAAATTAAAAAGTCTTTATGAAATAGTAGCTACAGTGCTTTGTAGCCAGTATTTAATAAAGGCTTATTAATTCTGTCAACAGTAGTGCCTCAATGTTTTCTATTTTTGCATCAAATGAAATAAAATTCAAGATGTAAGCAGAGTTGAAACCTGTTAATTTGGACTATCTAAATTACACCTGCAGACTGGGACAAGAAGATTGATTACAGAGCCGAGGCAAAGTTGCAAAGTCTCCATGATGGTAGTTTGATGACACCGCCATCAGTTTCCCCTGGCAAATTTCCAGCTCTTGTCATGTGAGCCTCATGTTGACAAAGCCTTTTAATTTAGACTCCACGTAACTTCTGCACTGCATGCAGAGCAGTTCCCCAGTTGTAATTCATAGAGCCACGATGATTAATGAACTGTGGTGACGGCATCCGTACACACTGCATGGTGTGCTTATTACGGATGCAGCTCACAACACAAACACACTATCATTAATGTTTAGCAGTTCCTACACACCGAGGGACAGCCGTATGCGATTGTGACGCTTCATCTGCTCAGTAAACACAAACAAGTCCAACTTAGCTCTGCTGTAATAACCAGGAAATGCTGCCAGTGGGGGGATTAGAGACTGCATTTCCACAGGAAAGAAAGACACTACACTCTGCCCTGGAACTTGAATAGCTCAGCAGTGATTACATGTATGCACAAACACACAAATACAAACAAACAAATACACAACAAACAACTTTGTTCTGTGAATATAAAAATATTATTTTGTGCTGAGGTGTCAATTACTTGCTTCAGGAAGTAAAAAACCCTGCCATGTATTCTTTCTGCCTGTGCGCTTAACATTAGTGTTTTCACTAATTAGACCATCTACCTGTCTGATGATCTGTGTGCTCATTGAAAACAGCTGGTTCAGGAAATGCTTTGGTGCAGAAAATATGTGGCAGGGTTTTTTTTACTTTCTAAAACTGGGATTATTGTGTTACTGTCTCTGTTGTTGTGAGATACAGACCAATTGTATCACCTTTTGATACTTTACTGCCATATATATATTACAACACTATAAATGTATCCTGATACAGTACATTGGCTTACCAGTGTATGATGACAGGTGGGTCAACGTATGATACCAAAATATTCATGACAGTGTGTTTCGACATAATGTAGGCAAAAAAAATGAAACTATACGACAGTTAATTATAGACCAGAGCAATACACTTTCCTCACTTATCCAAAATGTACAATTTCCCTTGATAACTGTGCGTTAATCTTCTTAGTCATTGAGATAACGATGTAAACTGGTTTACATTGACAGTCTTTCCACATGTGCAAATAGCCCACATCATGTTCTGGCTATAAATTAAGCTGAGCTAGAAGATGCTGTTGGACGATGGAAGGAACCTAGTTCATGAATCTTAGCATGAAACATTCTCACTATCAACAATACACACTGGTTTCCGTGACTGAACGTCAAAGCAACACTTTAAGAACGGGTAAACATTTGGTTTATATTAACGTTAGACTCGTAGACTGTACCCGGACTGTATATAAAATCATTTGCTGCACAGCAGTTGGTGGAGAGTTGGCTGGGCAGGGCGCTACAGAATGACGTCATCGCTCATTTCATGTGAATCACATCGCTTACTTATCTAGATCTACGCTAAAGGTTGACTTGAAACTACCGGCGGGATGACATTCTGTTTGGTGAAATCTAATGCACGACCACTGCCCTTCGTGGAAAAGGGGGTAAAATTCACACTCTGTCAAGGCGCTTTGGAGGCTGGGGTGCGTTAACATCGCACACTGCATTTCTTATACTCACAGCATTGTAGATAAATAAACCTCAACTTCCAGGGTCTATCCTGATTTTTTCTGGCAGTTTTGAAAGAGACTGGTGTGACGTTATTGTCATTGGTGGGGCACCTCTGGTTGATTTCCTCAGCAGCAGTCGCCATCATTGTTTTTCTCCTTTAGCCGGGTGTACCTGAGATAAGAGCATCATCCACATCCAGCAGCCGATAGAGCGCATGCGCAGCCCTACACTTCTGTTTTAAAAGTAGGGACATTTGTTATGAGACTGACTAAGCGGCAGAATCAATTTAACCTTCCCTCGGGCGATCTAAAAAGCACTGGGTTCAACGTATAGCCTTTTTATACTGAGAATGGGGACGCTAGGCAGGCAGTTATGTCCTGCATTAGACTCTAAATATTACAGGGTTTAATATGTCTGCCATCATGAACATTGTTTAACAGTCATTTCAGAGCAAGTTTGTTCAATATTTTTACTAGTAAATGGCAAGAATTGCAGCAAACCATAAAGTAAGTTCTTTTAAAATCGTTTTATTGGACCCACGGAGTGAGTATAACTGTTAATAAAACATTTCTTTACAAGTTATCGTTAAAATTCTAATCTATTTTTTTCCCAGGGGTATTGTGATGGAAAGTTTATGAGTTTGAGGGAGTTTATTGCTGCATGAACGGAGGACTTGCATTATCTCTGCACAAAGAATCGCCCTTTCAGACAAGTTAACAGAAATTAAAATAGTCTATATCAGGGCAATTTGCCACCCTCATTAATTTGTAAAATATGTCGCAACACCCAAAGAGCCAAATAAGTTTCTCGCTTGAATGTTTGGACTGAAAACAGCAAGCATGTTACACCCTGACAAAAAGTTGTTCAGAATAACTTCGTCCTTATGATGTAGTTTAGGTCCTGAATCTGATGATGAGGTCTTGATGATGCAGGTAGCACACAAAGACCCTGGCTTACACCAACTGCGTGATCACATTCTGTGAGACAGACAGGCAGACAGACAGACAGACAGACAGTCAGGCAGACAGGCACACAGACAGACAGGCAGAAAGACAGACAGACAGGCAGGCAGGCAGGCAGGCACACAGACAGACAGGCAGAAAGACAGACAGACAGGCAGACACACAGACAGACAGACAGACAGACAGACAGATAGATAGATAGATAGATAGATAGATAGATAGATAGATAGATAGATAGATAGATAGATAGATAGATAGATATTTTTCAGTAGCCTACCAGTGCTCTGTGAATCTAAGGCTGATCATACCTGGCTGATCTAGTAACACATTTTAGGCGACATACAGTTATTCTACACAGACAGTCCGTAGCAACTGGTGATAAAGAGGCTAACCAAATTCCATTTGCAATGCAAGAAGATTAATTACAGGTTGCTAAATTAAGTGAAAAATAAGCTAAAAACACTTCCCAACTCCAAAATCCCATCTGCAGCCAAAAACAATACACCAAATGGCCTGCTAAAGAGACATTTTATACTTACTTCAAACTCAAAAGTTTGTATATGCCCTTGTTTTTGGGCTTCACTGGCTTTACTGAAACTGTGTGATCATAAAAGCATAGTGCCAGTGTGGGCATTTGTTTGAAAAGTTTCTGTAGAAATCACTTTATTGCTTCAGAAGGCTCAAGGTTCATTCAGCAACTTCAACAAGGTTCATTTCAATAACTTCATGCACATAATAAAAGGTAAATAAAGACAAACATGTAAACAGTACCAGAGGCAAGCTATACTCACAGACACCATGAGTCTAGGCAATGCAGTAGTACATGGCAAAATCATTACATTTGCTTAAGCACATTGAACTGCCTTTGTGTATGAAATGCGCTATACAAATAAACTTGACTTGACTTGACTTATAACTGTATTGCTCTCTATGTAGGAAGTCTACCACTGGCTCCACAAAGGAATTATGTTATGCCCCCGATACAAATATCACATGTACAGCTTCAAACACATATGAACAAAGTACAAACAAATCAGTAGCTGTGCCCTTTATATCTAGTCAAGCAATCTTTTTTTTTTTTTGTACAAAATCATAAAGGGATATAAAGTTCATCTCTGACCACAGAAGAATAGTTACAATTGAATATTCACAACAATGAGTCACCCAGTGAGAGAGAGAGAGAGAGAGAAAGAGTCTCATCATACTTAGGAAGCTGCAAAAAAGAAAAGAAAAGAAAAAAAGAAATCGATGCATGCAGAGGGAGACAAATCAGCTCATTATGTTTTTATCTCGTGGTGGTACCAGACACAGCCGCGTTGCGTCATAAATAAATAAAAATGAAAAAGCACCCTCTTACCATGACAATACAATAACACGACGAACAAGAATCATAATCAGAATAACTGTTTAAATAAAGAGTCATCAAACTGAGCTGACATGCTCCACAACCATGCTTCCCTGCTGCAATTACTGAAATAAAATAAAGTAAAATAAAATAAAAACGTACATAAACACATGTTAGAAAAAAACAGCTCACATATATGGCTATCTGTGTGTAGGTTTGGGCTCAGACTTTTGTTAAAACAAAACAACCCTTAAATTACTTACAGTAAGTGTAGGAGATACTAAACATGCAGCTATTGTCCTGATTTTACAATTACAAAATTTGATTTTAGCACAGATGTACAGCATATAGCATATTCAATACACCTTACTGCTTTAACTCTGTGCTCATTTGTAACTGTCTTGTGTATTTAACACACACACACACACACACACACACACACACACACACACACACACACACACACAATGGTAACATATGAACCACATTCAAAATACAGTATTGACATCCAACACCCTCCAAATCACAGACTCAGTCACTGTATTCTCAACTGCATGTGTCTCCCAGGTTTTCATACATAAATAAGATTAAGGTAGATGAGGGGTGGCACAGCAGTCTTCCTTAGGCTGTGTACTTCATGGTAGCATGTTACTCATTAATGGACGGGAGGTAACATGGGAAATGACAGATCAGCGTTGGACGTCAGCGCTTTTAGTTCAAAGCGCCAAAGACGTCTTCCCTTGTCAAGAAGCGTGTATGAGTATTGTTCCAACTAGACAGAAGCAGTGAAAGAGGATAGTTTTGTGTCAGTATAATTATAATGCAGGCTTCTAGATTTGTGTAAATAGTGTTACTGTAAGTACTTCCTGTGGTGTTATTACCGAATGCAGCTGAGAAGAGAAAACAAGCTTTTTACCTAAAGTAAGGGAAGACTTCATTAGGATGATGAAATGTTATTCCTTATTTTGATGTACTGACAATGTTATTTTTGACTTCCAAGGTGTAAAGTACTGATACTTGTCAACTGAAAGGCACATTATGAACTTAAAGCTTGGTTGGAATTTCGATTCCCTGATTCAAGTGTCTCTAATTTGCCTGTTTTCTTAAAGGTTTTAAAGTCAAGTAATCTAACGTATTCACTTACAAATCACACTACCTGAAAATCTCATTCCAAGAAACATTCAACTTTAAAGTGCACCGAAATGGCAGGCGTACAGTATCTAGCACGGTTAAAGCAATAAAACTGCATTCATGTGTAGTCTTCGTGTGATGCAAAGGCTTTCACATTAATCAGTGTATATTTATCATGGCATTCAATTACCGCTACAGGTGCCAGGGATAACCCACAGAAACACAGCTTGATGGATGTGACAAAATGGCATGTGCCATATATATCTATATATGTGCAATATAGGTTTTTTTTTTAACTTAAAGTTATGATTCAACAAATCATTGTGAGCACACACACACACACACACTGTACATAAACATATGCACACACACAGATCTGATGTCAAACTGTGCCATTATACCTGCACAAGTATTTAAGTATCAGTGTCAGCATAACTACTTCTGTGCTTTTTAAAAACAGTGTTATATACATGTTGCTCTAAAACTCATATCATTGCACATCTTAAAGATGATCAAATAATGGCAAGATTTGTTTTTATTCATCTAATATGAATAAAACGTTTACCTGTCAGCTTAAAAATATAGTAGACCCTCGATGCTACCATAACAGACCAAAGGCCTCTTTCCAGAAGGAAAAAAATTCTGTTGTTTTAATTTATTTTACACATTTTGCCTGCTGGTGGTCACGAACACAAGCTTGCCTACCTGTGGTGGGACTGTGCCTGTTTCTCCAAATATTACACCCTGTTTATCTCATCAGTAACACAAAGCGAAACGCCACTGACAATGAATATAAGGCACAGCATGGGCCTTGGACCACTGTCTCAGAAGACACTAAACATCACTGTCTGCACTGAAGAATTGGTAGACATACTGGTGCATTGCCACCTTGCCTGAAAAAGGCAGTTGTTTTCCGATTAATCACATTAAAAAGTAAACTATGCAGTCTATTTTTCCCAACAAAATAGGAAAAGGGGCAACCTGAACTTGTACCTTCATTGCAAGCTAGTTTTTTGTACCCTAACTTTCATTTTTTTTAAGTTAAGTTTTCAAAACCTCAAACATTTCTTGCCATAAGAAAACAAATAGGAAAAAAAAAACATATATAGATTTTTCTCTGTTGAACTGATGTGATCTGTACTGTGTGTTCCGCACCTCTAGTTGCCATGGGTTTCCTTCCGTTTTACACAGTTTGGCCTTCTGCCTACTGCTATTAATCTAAGACATTAAGTACCGACCTTGAAAAATGAACAAAAAGCACTTCATGAACACTGGCACACGCAATAAGATTAATATTGCTCAAAATTCACTCCCTCCCAAGCCCCTGATGCTTTTGGTTATTAAGATTCTCAGTGCAAAAACAAAAAAGAAAAGAGAGAAAAAAACACGTCAAAAGTTAGGTCTTGCTGTCTTTGGGTGTGTGTGCTTCCCCAATGCCACGTGAGAGAGCGGAACACCACACCAGGCCCAATCCCATCAGCCTTTCCTGTCCTGCGTGCCCAGGTCTCGCTGTCAGCGAGAACCGTCGTCTGCATCGCTCTCGAAGAGCTGCAGCCCACTCTGGATAAGTCTCTGCGCTGACGTGATGGCCGTGGAGACAAGAGACAGCGTCTGGTTTACAGGCCGATGCCTCTCCACTTCCTGGGCATCCTTGAGTATGGAGAAGCGGGCGGATTGCGTGCTCAGGCCGTACAGAAGGTTCCTGGGAGGACGACAGGAGATAAAAGAGGAGTCGGGGGTCATCAATATTGCAGGAGAGATACCGGTGTCATGCACACAATCTAAGCATGGGCTCCCTGAAAGGATTGAGGTTTGAAGCTGTAGCCGTCCACACTTACACTATGGGCGAATGTGAAAAGCTGAAAAGCTTTTTTTTTTTTTTCCTTTTTTTTTTTGAGCTTTTATTCTTCACGCTCTAAGGTCGTTCATTGATTTCTCTTGGTTTTAACTGGCTGCACAAACCTAAGTAGAACAAATGAGCCAATTCTTGATCTGTAAACAGGCTGGCATGGGCTTAGAGCTCCACCTTGACCTTGAGTATAAAGTTTATATTGAGCCAACGGCTTACATATTAAGCCCACTTTTTTGAGTGAAAGAACTTCAATGAGTGCTTCCAGAGAGCGCAATCAGGTGAAGAAAAGCCGGAGTGTTAACTGCCACTTCAGACGCCGCAGTGACCTGATGTCAATGCATGACATTTCTATTGTGAATGTTTAATTCTGAATCAATATAATTTCAATAGCAGAAGTGCTATCTATATTGAGACTAACTTGAGATGTAGAATGTAGTGTCCTTGTATCCTTGTATCTTTTCAGACTAACATTTAATATTCTAAACTCTGTTAAAAGCAAATGCAATGAATATACCGTGTGTGAATTTGCTAATTAATTCACAGTTTAAGGTTGAATCCTATAACATGCCAATATATTAATATAGCAAATGCTATGTTTAAAGGTATAGAATCTGTAGCGATATCTAAATCAACAATTCTATGAAAGGCTTTGTTTTTGTCATGGTCTATCACACACATGTGCACCCTGAAAATCCCTGAAGACACACACACACACACACACACACACACACACACACACACACACACACACACACACACACACAATCACACACACACACACACACACACACACTCAATCACACACAATCACACACGCACACAATCACACACACACACACACACACAATCACACACACACAATCACACACACACACACACACCACACACACACACACACACACACACACACACACACACTCTTGACAAATCTCATCAACATCCCATGGCCCCTGATCACTGGAGCTTAGTCACCCCCCCATCTCACACCTCTAACACCCCTCACAGAGAGAGAGAGAGAGAGCGCTGCGCTCAACAACACCACTGATTGGATGCAGCCCTCAGAAAACAAAGCCATCCCCTGTGTCCGTCCGCCATCACCTGTCAGGTGTTGACAGAATGAAGACGTTTAGCTGCCACAATGGACATTACAGAGTTTTTAGTTTTTAGTTTTTTAGTGAGCGTTTGAGTGCCATCTCTATTTGTGAGTGCTCGTCGGGTCAAATACTGTACGTACCTCACGGCTGTCTCCGTGACAACCTACATAACCCACTCCTCCTCCCTCCCCGTATCTACACCTCTTTCTCACCTCCTTTCATTTCTCTGTATCTCTTTTTTATCATTTCATCACTACCTCCTTTGTTCTCTGCTCTCCTCCAGAGAAAGACCATTTATACTGTTTGAATCAACCTATTTCTTCTTACTGTATGTGTGTTTTTTATAGTAATTTAACATTCAATGAACACAGCTTTGACTAGGCTAAAGGTTGTACTGTATGTAGTCTGGACAAGATAAACAAAAACAATAAAACTAGTGTATATTAGTTAAATTAGTGCACCCACAAACACTCAGTCTTAATGGGATGAATACAAATGACCCAGAGGAAGGTGAAGGTCTTACTCAGACGTCTAGAGGAATGCAGAGGTCAGTAAGTCAGACGAGACTAACTCCCCCGTGCCTCAGGACGGACACACCAGGGGCGGGGGGAGATAAATGAATATTGTGCTTTACAGAAGCCCCAGCATTTAATCTTTTCACATCCACCTTCTTCTAATTTAATCAAGCCACTCCAGAACATGTTGATTAGCACCTGATTACAATCATGTCGCCCCTGCAATGGCTGCTTCTGGCTAATGACTGAAGATTACCGAAGGCGTCCCTTGAATGCGATGACAAAGTCCCAGCTGAAAATAAACTCAGGCATATTAATAATAACAAAGTCCCACGGGCCAGAAGCACTGAGGTCCACTAATCAAGCAAGTAACCTTATTCACTAGTGCATATTACTGACTGAATGGGACATGACTGGAACAAGACAGGAACATCTGGCTTTACAATCACATGGTGAATCTAATCGCCAACTCAAACTACTCAAGCTGTTCATCAAGGCAGGACAATGTCTTAACATGGTGGTGCCTCAGAAACATGTCAAAACATAGGCCTGAAGCAGGGTCACCCTCATCTCCAAACATCATTCATTCAGCCTTTTTAGTTGTTCTCCTGAGTGTAATTAAGGGCAGTTTAATGTAGGTGACATGTTGACATTTTTGTCTCTATGTCAAATAAAGCAAAATAAACAAAGAAATTCTTTTTTTTTTGTTACTGCATGCAACAAAGTACGTATTTACTTCAAGGGCAGTTGGTAAAACTAAAACTACATTAATATTTTTATAATTTGGAAAGAGACTGCAGAAATACTGCAGTTTTGTGTATTCTATTCTTTTCAAATACTATTCAAAGACTGTACTTCACTCCTGAATTTGTGAGTAAGTTAAACTGAATTGAGGACAACTGAATAGCTTAATTCTCACTTTGACTATAACTGCAGCCTCTTACAGATACACTGGCATTAGCATTACACTGGGATGTGTTTCCTCAGTGTCTCTGAGAGGAAATTAATTCATGTGGAAAGTGGTGAGATACAGATGGCCGTGGAAGGAATAATAGTGCTGCTCTGTGGTATTTTTTGGGTACAATTTCATAAACAAGTAAAAAATGACTGGCACCACAATGGAATGTGGCACAGTATGTGTCCCTCAGTGATTGCAACTGAAGATACACTTTTAGCAGCAATTGTTATTTGATGGTAGTCGTATGACATGTGGTGATCGGTATTTGCTTATGTAAGTATAATTACATAGTAAACTGTACGGCCATATGTTGAGATGAATCAATATATTGTGATCCATAAACAAACAAACAAACAAATACATAAATAGCGTGTATTAAAATACCCTTCAATGCCATGAGTGAACGATCTCCTAAGTACGGCTTGTGTGGAGTACAATATTACATGTTCTTATCTCTGTGTTATCCTGCTTTCTACAGTCAGTTTAAATGAATTTTCCTTGTAACGCTGACAAAATGATTAAAATGTGGGCCTCGACTTTGCGGAAACACTTAGCATGCTGTGGATCCGACAAGCCAGCAAGACACAAGTTTGAGACGTGGCAGAACACAGCAGATGATAGCAATCGAATATTAAAAAATCTGGTCTGCTTTCAACTGATCCAGACACAAATGTGGAATAAAGAACATGCCTACTAAATATGCTGTTCAGGTTCACCTGTTCTTCTATTGATATACAGCTGCTGTTAGTGAGACAGAAAGTCTAGCTCAAAGTTGAACATTTATCTGTTTCTTACTTGAACAGGTGTAGCAGTTGATCTATAACGGGGAATGAAGCCACATAAAAGCATCCATACTGCTAATATGTTTGTAATGTATTTATGCTGTCGTGCTGAAAAACACACATCACAAACTGTCAAGAGTCATAGTCAGCATGTATGGCCAGAGACACACAAAAAAAAACACAAAAAAAAACCACAAAAAAGTAAAACCAAAAAGTTCTACAAAATGAAATATTCAAAAGCAGCCTCTCTCCCCTTCAGCCCGCTGCCAGCCTGCTTGTCTGAAGAGAGTGCATTTGACAGAAATGTAAATTGGCATGTCTATCTCGACCGCCTGGAATAGTCACTCACAATAGACTACGGAAGTAGTAATGTCCTCATTCATTTCCTTACAAGAGCTTCAATATTTCTGTCTCCGCTCCTTTCCTCCATTTGCTGTAGCCATTTAGTCGCAGAAACAAAAAAATAAATAAATAAAAAACAGGGAAAATTGATCTCAAAAGACACATTATGTTTTTTGATACAAACTGATAGAAGCATGCGTGGACAATTGAGAATAATGTCAGCAAGCACAAATCAATTTGGCCTGTCTGTCTTTAGTAAATACAAGGACAGAGAGTGCTACTAAAAGCTCATCAGGTAGCTGTGCTCGGGGTGTGTGGTGTTCTCTCTAAGCCATTCAGACTGTCTTTGGCTGCACCCAGAATGGATGTAAGCCACTAAATCAAAAGGCAAATTCTGCACCAAGCTACTGCGGCTGCTGCTGCTGTTTACAGTAGGCCCCGTTAAACATGGAATCCGTGGGCGTGGCACTGTTGCCATGGTGCCATTGTGACACGTCTTTACTGCCTTGGCAACCTGTCATCTTATTTGTGTAACATGATGTTTTACATACTGTACGGTAGATGCCTCCATTCCACTGCGGTGAAAGTTTTTCTTGCTGTCTGTTTTAATTCATTCATGCCTGGCTCCCTCAATTTTTGATATTTTTTCCCCTCTTCTCCGTCTACAGTAGGAACATCAAACAGCATCCACCCACTTGTCTCCATCACCTCCTGCATTCCCTTTGTTATCTGATAACTCTTTGCCTCCATATATAATATATAATGGAGTGCTTTGCTGGAGCACCAAAGCACTCCTCCAAGAGAGGTCTAAATCCATGAATTATTGACGGCCGGTTTTTATTAATTATTTATTTATTTAGGTTATTTTTTTGGCAGAGTGCAGTTCTGCTTGCATAGAGAGGGGTCAACTGGGAGTCTCTCGTCTGCTGTTTGAGTGATGGCATAGTTGTTGTGATGGTGGAGGTGGTGGTGGTGGAGGTTGTGATAGTGGGGGCTGTTGTGGTGGTTGTGTTGGGGGTGGAGGGGGGGTAGTTGTTGGGATGGTGGTAGTGTTGGGGGAGGGGGGGTAGTTGTGGTGGTGGTGGTAGTGGAGGTGGTGGTAGTGGTGGTGGATTGGGATTAGGGGCTTTACCTGTATAAACCAGCCGGGGGTGCCGGGATCAGGAAGCTGGAGGTTGTTGTTGTGGTAGTGGTGGTTGTGGTGGTGGTGGAGGTTGTGTTGGTGGAGGTTGTGTTGGTCATGGTGGAGGTTGTTGTTGTGGTGGAGGTGGGGGCGGGAGGGGGGTTTAGGGGCTTTACCAGTATAAGCCAGCCGGGGGGTCTGGGATCAGGAAGCTGGAGGTTGTTGTAGTGGTGGAGGTTGTGTTGGTGGTGGAGGTTCTGATGGTGGTGGGGGTAGTTGTTGGGATGGTGGTGGTGGGGGGGTTTAGGGGATTTACCTGTATAAGCCAGCCGGGGGTGCCGGGATCAGGAAGCTGGAGGTTGTTGTGGTGGTGATAGTGGAGGTTTTGATGGTGGAGGTTGTGGTGGTGGTGGTTGCTGGGGCTTTACCTGTATAATCCAGCCGGGGGGTCCGGGATCAGGAAGCTCCTCTCCAGGCCTCGCAGCACGTCGTTCAGCATGCGGAGGTGGGCCGGGTCCCTCTCCTTGGGGTCGTTGGCCGGGCGCATGGTCTCGGACTGCAGGAATGTGGAGTTGTCCCTCAAGATGGCGGCCGCTGCCAGCAGCTCTGCTGTCCGAAGGGGGTCGTCTAAACGAGAAATAAGCGAACAGATTTGCAGGATTGCAGAAAGATGTTTTAAAAAATGACACAATAAAGGCTGGTACATTAGTCTTGGTTTGACCTGATGGTCCGGTCTGCACACTGACGTTGATAAAAGAGTGCATCACTAAAATTCTGCCAAAACTGCCTTCAAGGACAAATACAAATATTTAAACTTTTATTAGGAGCTCAGGCCTAGATGGGGGGAGATCATGGCAATCGGTTCAAAGCATTTACACTCCACAGGAGAAAAATGTGTTACATTGTGGTACACACACACACACACACACACACACACACACACACACACACACACACACAGAACTAATGAGAAGCGGCATGAACATGTCAAGGTGTAGCCGTGGGGTCAGATGCTTCCACAGGAGGAGGGAAGAGAGCCGCTATGTGCAATCTGCTATTCAAACAACTATCTGGCTTCTTTTGAATATCTTCTGAATGTCTTTGATTATCTTTGAATGTCTTCCATCTTATAGTCCAGCCTATTAGTGACCTAAGGAAGGTTTTGGTGAAAATGGAATACTGCTGTATTTAACACTTGATTGGACGAAACTGACCATGATATGACATGGCCATGAGAACTATGTTATCAAGCTAAACTGGTGACACTTGATTAACCGCTCGAAACGACCTTCGGCTAAACCTATTGTAAAGTAGGCAGAAAACAGAAAACTGATTTTTTTTTTTTTTACCAGACTCAGTGGTAACAGTGTCTAAAGCAATATCAACACTTTCACATTTCAAACAGAAGCAAAATTGGGGCCAGAATAAAATAATCAAATGTTATAAAAGAAAGTACCAAACAGGGGCTTACAAAAAGGACGGTTAAATAAGTTTATGCTCTTTTATTACATCAGAATGCAGTCACCTCTGGGCAGTGGTTTCAGTAGGTGTTTATTTATGCTCGGGAAGACTAAGCTGTTTTTCCAGCACTGATTTCTGCATGGAATATCTCCTACATACAACATGTTTAAAGTTTTCTCCTATATTTGAGCTAGTGGGGGTTAAGGCATTTAAGGCCTGGTTTATCTTATCTTAGCTTAGCACCAGTCAGAATCAGACACTGGCAATCATGATGCTGTGATGTGTTTACATAGAACATAGAACACACCTCCTGTATGATATTGCTGTTAGCCATGTTCAGAAATGTGTAATGCTAGCATGTGTGTCTGTAGTGTCCCTGCTCTGGGAAACTTACTAAGGCACATGCATCTCCCTGTATGTATGAGGGTAGTCTGCTTACTCTGTGTTCCTCTACACCTCTGTTAGCGTATGTCCTCCTTTTTGTAAGTTGCTCTGGATAAAAGCATTTGCTAAGTGTAATGTAATGTAACATAAGGTCTGTAATGATACTGTTATACTCTAGCCCTGTGTATTGGGGTTTACACTTGCATTTTGTGAACTAAAGCATCACACTAAAATATGTTCCTTCATAACACACCAGCTCACATCTCTTTCAAGCAAGGGCGGTAATTTCCTCCTAACAAAAAAAACCTGAAAAAACAACTTGAATCCCCTGAAATTGTTTGTTATATAACTAATAAGTGGAATCATTTTGTTGCGTAAGTTATTAAAGTCCCTATCTAAAAAAGTTCTCCATTGCACTACCTGTAAAAAGCCCAGCAGTTTTTGTAAGATTGGATATTCATTGCATCATTTGTTATCGACTCACATCCTCAAACACAGACATATTCTCTAATCAAAATACCACTGAAAGGGACTTTTCAATTATGAGAACAAAATCTCACGCTTTCATTTTACACATTTCATGTTGAGAGACCACAGTGTGGTGTCTGCTTGAAGACAGTTAATGAATAGAACAGGAATCAAAGACACCACCCACACACACACACAAAAGAAAAAAAAAACACACACACACAAATCCAGCACAGATGATGAATACTAATTTCCCTCCATGCAGACATACCCCGTCAATGTTGGGTTTCAATCAGATAATGGGATAAACATCCAGCTAGCTACTGTACCATTACAGATATCTGAACATGGCTAACAGCAATATCATACAGGAGGTGTGTTCTATGTAAACACCAGAGTTGTATAAAGTAGAAGTAGAAGTACTGTTTTGGATGTAATTACAACACTGGTAGTATGGTATTATGCAGTTGCAACTGCGTAGTACCGTACTACTTGTGTTGTAATTACATCCAAAACAGTACTTCTACTTCTACTTCATACAACTCTGGTTCTATGTAAACACATCACAGCATCATGATTGCCAGTGTCTGATTCTGACTGGTGCTAAGCTAAGATAAGATAAACCAGGCCTTAAATGCCCCAAATATAGGAGAAAACTTTAAACATGTTTTAACCTGTTAGATCATTATGTAGGAGATATTCCATGCAGAAATCAGTGGGGTTTTTTTGTTCAATTTTGATATCCTAAATCCCAATGCCATCCAAATCCAAAAAGAAAGAAAATGGTTGATTTCATAGAATGACATGTAATTAAATGTATGATGTTAAATGTTGTAATTTTACATCATCCTGTGATGTATGTCATCATCATCATGTGTCGCCATGGGAGATGCTGAGAGATGTGCTGGTAATGCTTGGATGCAAGCAAGGATAACATGCTGGCAAAAGGAGCACTGCAAGACATGCTAATGTGTGTGTGTGTGTGTATGTTTATACATGTGTACATGGGTGTGTGCCTGTGTGTGTGTGTGTGTGTGTGTGAGAGAGAGAGAGAGAGAAAGAGAGAGAGAGAGAGAGAGAGAGAGAGAGAGAGAGAGAGAGAGAGAGAGAGAGAGAGAAATGCTAATGTAAAAATTTAAGACAAGTGGCAAACAGAGTTGTCAATCCCAGGTTCAGAAAGTAAAAACCCTGCCACGTTTTCCTTCTAACCCAGGTGACTTCACTGAGTAGCTGATCTACCTGTCTTGAGTGCTTATTATTACGATCAGTTGATTCAGAGCTGGTTGGATCAAATTTGTGGCAGGGATTTTACTTTCTGAACCCGGAATTCACGCCTCGGGCGGCAAAATAATATGATAAAAGCCCAAGAAGAAAGTAGATTATGTGTATGCTCTCTCATCTCTCCAGACCTCCTCGTAGGCCCCTTCACTCCCGTGCTTCAGCATGCCATTATTTTCCATATTATTTGATGTCATTTGGAAAAGATGTAAGTATGTGTATCAGAGCTAAATGTTGCTCCTATGAAGAATTTAGACAATAACCAATTTCACTGCATGTCCTACTCTACCCAGTATGTCTATGCATGTGACAATAAACCATCCTTGTATTGTAAACAACATTTAACATGCAATTTTCAGAGAGCCACTGCAAAGGATCATGTTTCTAAAAGCACTTTGTAGTGGCACATACAATTTACCAACTGTTTTTTCGTGCATGAAACATCAATATGTACACAGATGTGTAATGAAAAGAGTAAATGTTTCTGCGTTATACTGGAAAGCTTAATGTACTTTCAAATAAATCTTTCATAAAGTTTTTAAATATAGTTTGTTTACATACTGAATGTTCTTCTGGTAATTACTTAGCACTTGCAAAATAAAAAGTGGCACTAGGGCTTTTTTATATATACTCTTTCTTACTGAATTCAGTAGTATCTACTCTAGTTTACATATTGCATGGCTGTCTTTTACATATATGACATGGCTGTCTTTGAAGACAATAATGAAGTCTGCAGATAACATTTAGTCCCTTACAGCAAGGCACGTAATGTACTTCTGTAAATACTGTACCACAGTATAATTTACAGCACACCTTACATGCAAAAGTTGATTGAAGGTTGATTGATGTTTGTCTTGTGTCTTTCTTATTGTTTGTGTATGATTTTGGTGGTGGTGGTCTTTAGTGTGTGCATGACTGCTACTGTTTATTACTGCACAGTGTCCTTGGATACAGTGAAAGGCACTTCAAATAAAATGTATTATTATTATTATTATTATTATTATTATTATTATTATTATTATTATTATTAAAATCTTGATGGTATGGGTTTAAAGGAGGTGACCTGGTGCAATATAACAACACTTACATGATTTTCAAAACACAATTTCATAGGATCCCAAATGCTCATGTAAGCGGCATTGGTTTTACTGAAAGCTTTAGCTCTGCCTGGATTTGAACCTGCAGTACCATGGATTGGGAGGTGTGCTCACTATCACACTAGTAAAAAGCTGTGCTATTAGCTAAGTCAGAAGCATGCTAGAAGCCTCCCATGTTGTCTAACATACCCACCACAGGCCTTCCTCAACAACGGACACAACAGACACAACAGACATTTCTGTACTTTCTTCTGCTCAAGTGCACTGAAAAGATTTAGTGGTTAAGGAAAACCCTCCTTTAGTGAAGGAAAGACGATGTTTGTGTAGTTAGGCAAAGTTAGGAAGTTGGGCACCATTTTGAGAAACACTTTGAAAACTTTGCTTCATGGTTTGTTCTAATCCAAATTTTATGCATGCCTTAAAAGTGCAATAGTGAGCAGAAGGAAGCCAGTCTTGCTGCAGGTACAGTACAGTGATTCCACATTAATAACTCCAGAGAACCCTTCAAAGATATGCCACACTAAAGATACGCCACACTAAAGGCTCTCTGTTCTTTAATGTATGTTTAAAATTAACCTTCACTGCAGCTGCGCTCAGCACACTTACACATGCCTCATGCATTTGTCTTTGATGTGCATGTACTACATTTCTGCATGCATTTAGTGTGTGTGTGTGTGTGTGTGTGTGTGTGTGTGTGTGTGTGTGTGTGTGTGTGTGTACATGTGTATATGTGTACATGGGTGTGTGTCTGTGTGTGTTTCACAGAAAGACAGAGAGAAAAAGAGAGAACAAGAGAGAGAAAGAGAACGAGAGAGAGAGAGAGGGAGAAAGAGAGAGACAGAGAGACAGAGAGAGAGAGTGAATAACAACGACGAGAGGAAATAGTGTGAGGCCCAGCAAGGAACAGGACTGGTCACAGGAGAGTTTGCTCTCACTGTGACAACTCACTTTGCGCAAGGAGAGAGAAAGACAGGATAAATATAGCAAAGACGCTGCTGCCCTACCCAAACCTCCATCTCTCTTCCTGCCTCCTCTTTCTCTCTCTATCTGTCTATCCATGCCTTTCTCTCTCTCTTCCTGCCTCCCCTCTCTGTCTTTCTCTCTCTCTCTATTTATTCATGTCTTTCTCTTTCTCTCCATGTGTCTTTCCCTATTTGCCTTTGATTTCTGTATCTCTTTCTATCTCCCCATCCATCTCCCTTTTAGTCACTCCATCTTTCTTTCTCTATTTCCCCTTGATCTCTCTCTCTCCCTCTCTCTCTCCCTCCCTATCCCTCTCCCTCTTTCTCTCTCTCTCTCTCTGCCCCCTCTCCCCCTCTCTCTGGCTTTCCTTCTCCCTCTTTCTCTCTCTCTCCTTTTCCTTCTCTCTCTCAATCTTCCTCTCCATGTCAGTCTCCATGGGTGCAGTGCAGTTCTAAAACATGTGGGTGGGTTGCTGTGACCCATCAGAGACTCTGCTGCAGATGGAGGCGAGGGGGGGCACAGAGCCAGCTGAGAGTTAGATTAAACAAATGATGGGAGTCAGCGAGGATATCACACAGGCCTCTGCCACCTTCAGACAAACACACGAGGAACAAACCCAAAGTTACACCAAGGACCCACACAGACGGAGAGGAGAGGAGAGGAGAGGAGAGGAGAGGAGAGGAGAGGAGAGGAGAGGAGAGGAGAGCAGAGGAGAGGAGAGGAGAGACAGCATCGAAAATGAAAGAAGGGCTCACAAACATATCTGAATGTCAAGGCACACAAACAGAGACACAGACACAGACACACACACACACACACACACACACACACACACACACACACACACACACACACACCACAGCCAACGTCTTGTCTCTCTTTTTTCATATATAAGGGACATTCCTAAAGGTTTAAAATTCATCACAATCCTAAAGTTGTGAAACACAGAGAGCATCCAAAGGCGTTGCTTTATATAGAAAGAGAAAGACGCGAGAGGAAAAAAAGAGAGCAAAAGCGAACAAAGGATCTTGAAGGATTCAATTAGCCCTGCTTGTTTGATCTCAGACAATCCATTTCATTGCTCATGAATACTGCAATTGCATGTGGCGTCTGTGCAAAATCCATTTGCTCCCCCATGCCCCGAAAAACAGCAACGGGGTGACATCAAGAGATACGAGATCAAGCCCCAGCCATCCAGAATTATTTATTTACTAAGCTTCCATCTTTCACTTTGCTTTACTGGCCACAGAGATAAAAGCACGCTATATTTAATTCAACCTGTTTGTGGGGCTTTCTCGCCAACCCGCTGGGTGCACTGGTTCAGTGCATGTCTGGTGGGGATGCTGAGGCGAGTGGGCTTTCTGAGTGCCCTCCAGGATGGCTGGTGGGCATTAGTGAAGGGGCCCAAACAAGAAACAAACAAACAACAAGAAACAAGAAACAAACAAACAAACAAGATGACTGCAGCCCCCACCTGACTGTACCCAACACTTTTGAAGGAGACCCGTATCTGTTAGCGAATAACAGCTGTTGGCATACTGTACCGCTCTGTAGCAGCTGAGCCTGTCATTAATACAGTGCAACTATACTGTCTCCATTGTCATTAGCGTAACTGTCAGAGGGGTACTGTGCAAAGCTCTCTTTATTACCCTGGCACATTCACCTGGTAAATTCATAATTTGTGGGGCTGTTTGTGTGTGTGTGTGTGTGTGTGTGTGTGTGTGTGTGTGTGTGTGTGTATTCACTATTGGGTCCACTGTCCACTACACCACCTTTTTGGAGTCTCTCCCAGGTCTAGCCACCCATCAGTGGGGCTAGTGCTTTTGTGTCTGATCAAAAAAGTAGGTGTTGCATGGAAATGCAGCGTTTTCACATGAGACATCAGAGTGAGTCATCAGAAAGTGAGACAGAAGTAGTAGTCCCCCCCCCCCCCCCCCCCCCCCCCCCCACCCACACACACACTTTTAATACAGAACACTCAAAATATCATAACATCTAAATACATCTGAAGTGACAAGGGAGAACAGCATTGAAAAATGGCACCATAATTCTCCACGTCTCACCACAAATATCCTGCCTCTTCTTACACACACACACACACACACACACACACACACACACACACACACACACACACACACACACACACACACACACACACACACACAGTATTTTATCCATTATGGGCAACTTGACATTTGGGTTGAGATTCGACAGTGTGACGCAAATGCAGTTTTGCTGCTTTGAGTAGCAGCATCAGTAGCAGCACATAAAGCTGTATGGGGAACACTACTAGATCAGCTCTAATAGTGATACACATAAAGCTGTATGGGGAACACTACTAGATCAGCTGATATAGAGATACAGATGTGCTGGAACAAACCATCATCATCCTGTAGATAAACAACCTACAACATTTACTATTGCAAATTTAGAATGCAATTGTGTTTTTTTAACTAGTTTTGCCAGTGAACTGAGTATCTTTAATTACAGTACTTTGGGGATTTTGGTTCATCAGGTAATACACATATATAATACAATAATGTATTGTCCACGGGCGACTATAGGAAAATATTTCCCTTCAGGGGCGGAACAATACCCCTCCGCCTTTGGCGTCGGGGTGCTGTTCGCCCCTGTCGGGAAATATTTTCCTATAGTCGCCCGTGGACAATACATTATCCCTTACATAATGCATCTACGGTGTATTTGTATGTATCAGTCTGTTATACACACGACACAAGTCCATGCACTATGGTATTAGGGCTTCCTGTGCCAAATGGAAATATGCATATGAATATGATACTTGCAGTTAATGCAGTTACTGCATATCATGAACACAGCAGGGTCCATGTCACATGTTTTGCATACAAGTGCAAACTATATGCATGCTAACTATGCAAACTATATGCATGCTAACTATGCAATCTATATGCATGCTAACATGTTTGTGTCCTCCACTGTACAGCACAGAGGCACCTACATGCCTTTGGGCCCTTTAAACGTGTTACTGAGTGACGGTTAAATTAAAGGGAGGGGAAAAACAATGGTGATAACAAGGGGACTGTATTTGTGTGTGTGTGTGTGTGTGTGTGTGTGTGTGTGTGTGGATCTGTGTACGTGTGTGTGTGTGTGTGTGTGTGCATGTGTGTGTGTGTAGTGTGTGTGGATACCTGTGGATGTGTGCGTGTGTGTGTGTGTATGTGTGTGTGTGTGTGTGTGTGTGTTAGTTTTTGACTCTTACTTAAGCCACTATCAGCACTGAATGAAAACAGACAGTAAAGCTAACCTGGAGGCCTCTCCATAATACGTTTCTTGTTTCTGAAACTCAGTTCAAAGTCTCTAAAAAAAAAAAGCGAGCCAAGCATTTAGAACTCAAAATTCCAGGAGAGCTATTTTATGCCCCCCAGGGATTTCCAACCCCCGCCCCCCCCCCCAGTGAAGTCATAGGACAAACGTGCTGTCTCCCCGACTTTATCTCTCTTTTTTTCTTTTTTCTTTTCTCTTCTGTTCTCTCCCACCCCCCCCCCCCCCCCCCCCCCACACACACACACACTCCCTTTATCAGAGGTGCCCTTTTTGAAGGCGACTGGGATTGAAAGGCAATCGAGTCCAAAGCTGATAATCCCGCCTCGCTTTCAGTGGCGGGCAGAAGAGAGGAGGAGAGAGGGAGAGAATGCCGACTCTGCCACTGATTTAAATTTTACAAATGCAGAAATCAAGGTCGAGTTGCCAGGGGCCTGAAGTGCTGGAGCTAGGGGGAGGGGAGGTGGGAGAAGGGGAGGGGTAAGGGGGGGTGGATGTGGTGGTGTTGTAGGGGGGATGTGAAGAGAGGAGGGGAGTGGGGGGGGGGGGGGGGGGGTAAGGGTGGGGTGGATGTGGTGGTGTGGGGGGAGATCTGAAGAGCAGGGAGTGGGGAGTGGAGGGGGATCGATACATCCACCTAAACAGATGATCTACCACTAAATCATTCTTATGGGGAGGAGGAGGAGGGGCTGTCAGTCCTCTGGCTGGACTGCACAAGTGAGTTATTTCACTGCATAGGCCCACACACACACACAAAGCTACACACACACACACACACACACACACACACACACACACACACACACACACACACACACACAGCTACACATACACACACACACACACATACACAGCTATACACACACACACACACACACACAGCTACACACACACACACACACAAACACACACACACAAATACATACAGCTACACGTTCACACACACACACAGCTATACACACACATACAAAGCTACACACACACACACACACACACACACACACACACACACAGGCAAGCATGCACACATAAGAGCATGGACATGCATGCACACACACTTAGGTCCTCACCCAGGGATGTGCAGGGGCATTTAGTCAACTTGTGCCTGTCTGGCCAATGATATATTAATGCCTAACTGTACAGTGTAGAGCTCCCCCATGGCCACATATCTGACTGAAGCCACTGCCTTACAGTACGTACTGTAGGTAACTAATGCAGCAATACTACTTCTACACTGTCTTATGCTACTAGCTAATATGATAGAAGACAAAACAATACACAGTGACAAAGCTAAGCAATAAAGCCGGTGCAATTAACTGTGAGAATGTTAGTGAGAGAAGCAAATATGATGGGAAGAGAGTATAGTGTGGTGGATGGCTTACAAACTACACTACTACTTCCGTAAGGATAGGGCCTGAAAATTGTGCTGAAACTCTCGGGGGAGGACTGTGTCTTTTGCCACATTAAAGTTTCATGGTAATTGTGGAGATTTGGGTTCAGTCAAGCACATTATAATCCAAGCACAGCCGAGCAGGAATACAGCATGTCTAGTCTTCTGCTGTGTTAGTCCTGAGGCCATGTTCTATCAGCTCACACCACCACCAGCAGTGCTGACGACCTTGACACACATCCAGATTGCCCTGCATCCAGATCTGCCTTTAAATTTCAAAAAAGGAACACCCACTCTACAAAAATTAAGGTTCTGTGCAAAAATTCATTAAAAATAGATAAATAGATACATACACCTACTGCCTCTCTAATTTGAGAGAGAGACTAGTGCACAGCCCTATCAACGGGGGACATCCATACACACAGACACAACTGGCCAACTGGTACAAGGATACAAGGATGTTTTATTGTCACTTGCATAGACATACTGGGTAGAGTAGGACATGCAGTGAAATTAGTGAACATGCGGTAAAATTAGTGAATAGAAATAGACAAACAGGAAAAAAAACAGTAAATAGAAGTATCAGTATCAGTGGTGGTCTTTTACATGCCTACAAGTCTTCAAGAGACTAGTGCACAGTCCGTCTTAAGGGGGGACATCCATACGCACAAACACAAGGATACAAGGATGTGTTATTGTCACTTGCATAGACATACTGGGTAGAGTAGGAAATTAGTGAACATGCAGTAAAATGAGTGAATAGTAATAGAAAAATAGTAAAAAAAATAGTAAATAGAAGTATCAGTGTCAGTAGTGGTCTTACCTTTGAGCTTGTTCTGCACGTCCAGGGCGATGTCCAGGGGGTAGAAGGGGAGCACTGGCTCGCTGCTGAGCCTCAGGACGGCCTCTGCTGTCATCTAAATCAATAACAGAGAGCAGCTATGAATTGTGCCCGCAATTTTGACCAGCGCCGTGAATTTATCGGAGGGGATGAAAAATGCAGTGTCAGACCCATCCCGGGATCGAAGGGAAGACAAATTCAGACAGAAAGAAAAGAAGGGGGGGGGGGCTGGTCACCTTGACTGACCATAACCATTGGTGTAAGTGTTCGGGGTGTACGGCTGCATGGGCCTAAATGGGGCTACAACCAAACACAACACCACAGGAGACAGATGGTCCACTTTCCTTTCAAGAAGGCTGGTCAAGTAACCACTGGGTTATGCTCCATCTTGTTGTCCTTTAAATGTGTGTGTGTGTGTAAGAGTGTGTGTGTGTGTGTGTGTGTGTGTGTGTGTGTGTGTGTGTGTGTGTGTGTGTGTGTGTGTGTGTGTGTGTGTGTGTGTGGATGTGTGTGTGTGTGTGTGTGTGTGTGGATGTGTGTGTGTGTGTGTGTCTATGTGTATGTGTGTGTGTGTGTGTGTCTATGTGTATGTGTGTGTGTGTGTGTGTGAGTGTGTGTAAGTGTGTATATATGTGTGTGTGTGTGTGTGTCCACTCATTGATTTCTGCCCTATCTCAGGCACTGATCAGGGTCTTGTTGTACCCAGCAACTCAATGTAGGGGCGCCCAGTGAGCATATCTTTATTTGGCCGTCCTCTGGAGCACACATTACAAGATGGCTCCTCCTCCACCGCCATCACTCTCAGGCCCTCAAGTCTGACTGTATGAGCAGCAGATCACTCAGACCTCTCATGTCCCCTACTGGGTATGCTTTGAGTGGACGATGCCCAGTAGGTACAGAGAGAGAGAGAGAGAGAATGAGAGAAAGACTGACAGAGAGATAGAGAGGGAGAGAGAGAAAGAATGTGAGAGAGATAGAGAGGAAGAGAGAGACAGAGAGGAAGAGAGAGAGACAGACAGACAGAGACAGAGAGAGACAGAGAGAGAAAGAGACAGAGAATGCGAAAACAAAGAGAGAGAGAGAGAGACAGAGAGAGAGAGACAGAGAGAGACAGGGAAATGGAAAGAGACAGAGAAGGTGAAAACAGAGAGAGAGAGAGAGAGACAGAGAGAGAGAGAGAGAGAGAGAGAGAGAGAGAGAGAGAGAGAGAGAGAGAGAGAGAGAGAGATGGAATGATACAGAGAAGGCGGAAACAGAGAAAGGGAGTGAGAGAGACAAGGAGAGAGAGAGACACACACAAAGACTGTTAGAGAGAAACAGAGAGATTAGATTGTGTTGTTCTCACCCAAACTACAGAGGATAAAGGTTTGTGAGAAAGAACACAAAAGTAGATCTTTAGAGAGCGATCTGAAGACGTCTATGGGAATAAGAGAATGATGACAATTATCCCTGCTGAACAAGGTATCTGATACAGTTTCAGAGCTTAAAGAGAATGATGCTTATCACTTAAGGCTGTGAAGCTGAAATTCATTTGCAAGAGCGTAATTTATTCCCTAAGAAGAGGGTGTTTGATAGGCTAAAGCAAACTAATCCCACTCAGTGTAAATTTCAAGGGTAGTGCTGATAATCTGAATAGAGGAAGATAGACCAGAGGAACTAAATGGGGAAAGGTAGTAGAAAACAACCATCACACTGGCTTTAAAACCAGTGAAGACAGTTACACAGGTTGGTGTCTGCTTTTGTGGCTCTTTTGAATTTTTTTTTAATTAGCTTATTTGTACAGTCAGTAGAGGATGGTTCGCACACTGATGAAAAATGAGACAAAGTCTACAAAAATATCCTTCTTTTTAATCAAGAGCTAGAGCGCAACAATTCCTCCCTGCTTTTAATTAGCTTATTTGGAAATAAGGTGTTACTCAGGATCAGTGATTGGCTGAATAACTTGTCTATTAACTAGTGTCATCTTACTGTAAGTTTCTCATACATTTCTTTACACAGTGTGTCTGGAAGGGCTCCACACCTAGCTTGGTAAACCAGCCCCTCGTACCTCACCTCATTCTATACACAGGGTCCCTCTGGTCACTGATTGGCTGATTGACTGATTCTACCAGAGAAAGAAAAAGCTTCCTAATACAGCAGTGCCAGACCCTATGTACAGAACGAGGTGAAGTACGAGGGGCTGGTTTACCGGGCTACTCCACACCATCCAGATAATGCAAATATCATCATTGAAACAGTCAGTATGGATCATCATCCATTATCCACCAGCCAAAATATGTGTAAAAAATATGTGTGTCTGTAGTGTCCCTGCTCAAGAGTAGGTGAGAGTAGCCACAGATGTGAGTAGAGCTGTTCAGGGAAACAACATTAAAGCTTAAAGCTACCTGCCCAGAGGAAGACAAAAAAAGAACAAAGATTGATAGATACAAAAATACCAGATGGATAGATAAGATTTGATAGGCTGTTTTTGCACAAACAAAGCCACCACAATGGACTACATATGAGGTGGATTCATGGCTTTAAAACAGCATGATGAGCAGGGAAAACACAAGCCCATCCATACTGCCCACCTATTTAAAACATTTAAACAGCTGAACAGGTAAAGGGGTTTTTAACAGCTATATTGGGTTAAATAGGAAGTAATACAACACAAACATTGCTTAGATGTATAATATGAAATAATGAATATATGCAACTACCCCTAACACATTTATATATTTATATACAGGAAAATTCTCACCTGCAACTGAACAGCAACCATCACCCAGGACTTACACAATATATGCAATTTATACTGCCAGGTAATATCAACCAGCCATGCGAATATACATTTGAAAACAATAAAGACATGTACAGAGTCATGTGATTTTACAATTGATTTCACGCACCTGTTGTGTTTCAGTATTTTCTTGTTATTGATCTACTCTAGGCTAAGCAGTGCATTACAATACAATAGGATCATAATATGTGTGTGTGGGCGTGTGTGTGTGTGAAAGATGATCCTTCAGAATCATCCAGAAAAAAAGTATAATCAGTCCCTTGGATGCAAACACCCACGTGTGTGTTGCTGCAGCAACATGCTTCTCAGAGGCCCTGGCACTGGCTCACCTGGGGCGTCACACCTGAGAGGGTCCTGATGTCCAAAGAGGGGGCTTATCAGTCACTTTGGTGCGGAGATGCACTCGCGACAGAGCCAGTCAAGGATCACACTTAGCTGACCCACAGGCAGTGATCCAAGCACTCCTGCCTCCACACACACACACACACACACACACACACACACAGACAGATACACACACACACACACACACACACACACACACACACACTGGGCCGGCCTCAGAGGGAACCCATCTGTCTACACACAAAACCCACATGACAGCTCTGACACCCACAACCAGCTACTAATGTAGCCCACGCCGGGCAGAGAGAGGCAGGGGACAGGGCTGCTAGTGTGTGTGTGTGTGTGTGTTTTGTGAGAGTGTGTGTGTGTGTGTGTGTGTGTTTTGTGAGAGAGTGTGTCTGTATATCTGTGTGTGTGTGAATGTGTGTGTGTAAGTTTAAGTGTGTATGCAGGTCTGTGTGTGTGTGTGTGTGTGTGTGTGTGTGTGTGTGTGTGTGTTTTGTGAGAGAGTGTGTCTGTATGTCTGTGTGTGTGTGAATGTGTGTGTAAATGTGTGTGTGTGTGTGTGTGTGTGTGTGTGTGTGTGTGTTTCTGTGTGTGTGTATGAGGGGGATGTTAGCAAACTCTCCCCTGCTAAACTTCATTGGCCCCAGCATTTGTCAAATTGTGCGACTCGTAGAATAGCTCGACGTTTTCAAGCTGAATCCAAGCCACAAGCCATCTATTTAATTTCATTTCTCGGGGTTTAGAGGATACATTGCCCCCAGGGTGGTCTTTCCCCCGTGACCCCCCTCAACCACTGTGTCATCCGCAATGCCTGCGATGTTTTAACAGTCCTGCTCGAGGATTTTTATGGAGCTTTTCTGCCATGTATTAAGGCGCCTTACAGTGCGGTGCGCGGCGGGGAGAGGAGAGGGCCTGGCGGGCCATCCATCACGGCGGGCAGAGATTAGAGCATTGATTTGGCCAGAGTGAGTAATAATACTGCAGAAAGCATACATCACATCCGAGTAATGCGCCGCGACACACAAGGCCACTGATTTCTTATTTATGGGCTTATTTCTGAGGCCCTGCTCTGCTCTGCTCTGCACAGCCAGGGCACTGGAGGAGGAGAGGAGGAGAAGAAGAAAGAGAGCAGTGTGGGATTGTGAGAGGAAGAGAGAGAGAGAGAGAGAGAGAGAGAGAGAGGCAGAGAGAGAGAGAGAGAGAGAGAGAGAGAGAGAAATAGAGCAGCATAGGATTGAGAGAGAGAGAGAGAGAGAGAGAGAAAGACAGCAGCATGGGATTGTGAGAGAAAGAGAGAGACAGACAGAGAAAGAGATAGAGAGAGAGAGAAAAAAAGACAGAGAGAGAAAGAGCAGCATAGGATTGTGAGAGGAAGAGAAATGAGGGAGGGCGAGAGACAGACAATGCAAGAGAGAGAGAGAGAAAGAGAGACAAAGAGAGAGAGAGATAAAGAGAAAAGGAAAAATAGAGAGAGAGATGGAAAGGGGGTAGAAGAACCACAAAATGTGTGAATGATGGAGGAAGGAAGCTGGGAGTTCATAAATAGGCTGTTACACCATAAAAAAAACTTGAGAAAAAGATCTCATTACTGGTCAAATGATGCTGACACAAAATTTTAAAATATATATGAATACAAATGGAAAAATGTTGGCAACATGAAATGTGCCTGTTTCCAAGGTTATTTTTTGCCTTTGACAAAAAAAAACCCATGAAGGTGTGTGCGTGTGTGTGTGTGAGTGTGTGTGTGGGTGTGTGTTACTTTGAATAAATTATCAGCTCATTTCCATAACAGTTCAAGCCAGTGACACAAAATATTTGTTTTAGGCCTAGCTAAATATTTGCCTGAAATATTACCAGGTCTGCCTATCAACCGTTCTGACTGTATGTATTTGATTAACACAACATTGCATTTGATAACTGGCAGAAGAGAGTTCCCAAAACAATTGGTCTGAGGGGAAACAAACTAATCCACTTTTTCCCTCCCTGGACTTTTCCGAGATGTCACAGTGTCTCCAAAAAACATTTACAGCCTCAAACAATCTTGCCTTTATCTTCTTACTTCTTTTATCGTAGCAAAAAAATAAAAAATAAAAAAATAAAATAAAAAATAAAACATATGCCAGTACTGCTGCCCATATGCTTCACAATTAATTTACCCCCCCCCCTCACCCCCCCCTTACCCCTCCATCACATTTGATGCCTGGCCAACACACCTCATTAGAATGGTCTTGGCTACCGGCTTACCGACGAAAATGATTTTTCTCTTTCCTCACACAATCCCGTGGCCTGAATGCTCTCCCCCCACAGCGCGGAGTGAGGAGTGAGGAGTGAGGAGTGAGGAGTGAGGAGTGAGATTGCTTACTGGCCCCTGAGAAAGGGCTGGTCTGGGCGCACAGCTTTTAAATCTCGCCTGCTTTCCTTTTCCAGGGCACAAAAAAAGCACCTGGGGCCTTTTGCAGGAGAATATATTTGTGTACATTAGTATAGAGCAGTGAGAAGAGAGGAAAAAGGTAGAGGAAGATGTGTCGAAAGAGGAGGAGAGGGGAGGGGAGGAGAGGAGGGAAGGGGAGAGGAAAAAAGGAAAGAGAGAGAAAAGGCAAGAGGACCCGATGGTGTATCAACAGTAGAGGGCTCCCTTGGAAAAGCTTAGCTGGCGTGATGGAGTAGTGATGTGGCAAACAGTAAATCTCCACAGAAAGAGAGAGGGAGAGTGTGCGAGGGAGGGATATGGGAGAGAGGGAGAGAGAGAGAGAGAGAGAGAGAGAGAGAGAGAGAGAGAGAGAGAGAGAGAGAGAGATTAAAAGTAAAAGTAAAAGACAGCAAGGGAGGGGGATAAGCCAGAGAGACAGAGAGAGAGAGATAGAGAGATAGAGCAAGAGAGAGAGAGAAAGAGAGAGAGGATGAGAGAGAGAGAGAGAGGATGAGAGAGAGAGAGAATCCTTCCAAGCACTAGTCTTGCTTGGACATAGTGACACAATACAAGAGCTGGATCAAGTTAAGACTGTAATGATCATGGAAAGCTGTGCTAGGCTCCGGATTTGACGATGAAATGACACTCAGATAGCTAAGGGTTAAACAACATTTCCATCAGAGTGGCTCAAAAAAAACCCCAGAATAAACCCAGGAAATTATGAGCTGGATATCTGAAAATGAACATTACCTGCAGCATGGTCTCTGGGGAAATCTCAAAGAGCTCTAATTGAGCTTATAGTAGCTACTGCAACTTAGCTATCTGACTGACCATTGGGGACCTCTGGCAATTTAGCTTTTAACGCCTAGAATATTAGTTATGCAAGATCATTTATTTGCAAAAATGTGACTATCAGGGCATCAAACACAGCCTCTCTGAGAATCATTCGTGTGTGAGACAGCTCCAAATAGTGTTTGACAGCTAAATAATAGAAGCACAATTCTGTGAGCCACATATACATGACTATCTTACAGGAGTTAGACAAAAAATTCACTTGGTTTCAATTTTAAGGCTGTCAATATCTGTCTGTACATGTGTGTGTGTTCTGGTTTTTCACAGTCACATTCACATGCACACACACGCATTCACGCACGCACGCACGCGTACACACACACACACACACACACACGCAAACTCACATTAACATTCACACATACACACAAACATGCACGCACGCATGCACACAAAAAAAACCTGTCAAACGAAAATCTGGAAACCCTGTAATTGCAGGAAATTACATGAAATAAACAAAGGGGTGTATACAAGTCAGTCAGATTTTCACTTCTTTTCTCCACAATAAACACTGTTATAGTAGCTGACAACGCCAAAAAGAATGAAAAATAGGTACTTTCATACTTTCAAATTGACAAAATTTCCTAGCAGATACTTTTCAGTAACTGTTTGAAGTTGAAAGTATGGCTGAAACGACAAAATCCAATGCGGATAACTGACAAACACAAAGGGGAAAGTGATTACTGGCAGCTTCAACTTGTTGTTCCATCTCCAGAGTGAATACAGAGAATAGCAGAACTGATGCATGATCTAGCAATGAAGTGTTTAATTAGCTATTGCTTTGGTGACCATTGTCGCCTGTCTTTATGTTAGCGATATGTCACACACACACACACACACACACACACACACACACACACACACACACACCATTGTCGCCTGTCTTCATGTGAGCGATATGTCTGAAAGATGGATGCCACGTCTCCCAGCCTTCTGCTTTCATTCATTATAAAGCCAGATGGCCATGAGAGTGTGTGTGTGTGTGTGTGTGTGTGTGTGTGTCCATACGCACACACACACACACCACACACATACGCACACACACACACACCACACACACATACACACACACACACACACCAACACTCACATGCACAGTCACATTCACATGCACATGCACACACACACACACACACACACACACACACACACACACACACACACACACACACTTACATGAACACTCACATTTACATGCATGCACACACACACACACACACACACACCGACCTACACATGTGTATGCACGCACATACACACATACACTCCTAAACTCACACACACATGCACGTACACACACTCACACACTCCTACATGCACCCACACACATGTACAGTACATACACACACAGACTTTATAACCCCCCCCACACAGCAACACTAACATGCACACACACACACACTCAAACTCACACACACACAAAACAAGACTGAATGTCTGAGAGAGGCATGGAGCGATATAATGTTTGCCATCTTAGTTCATCTGGAGAGAACTTTTAAGTTTGAAGTTATGAAATGAAACTGCATGAAACACTGTATAATCAAAAGTCGACTGTATGGTGTGTAGGAATCAATATAAAGTTCAGTGTCAGGCACCTTCCACATTGACATGAAATGAAATTAGCAGGCTTGCTGAAGTAGCGCCTGAATGACCTGCTTTGACTTAAGAAGAAGGCAATGTGTTGATACGATTAAAAAAAGGTGCCTTTAATCTTTTTTTCCTTTTGAATGCTCGCAAAAAAGGGAGGGAGCGGAGAGACTTGAAAAGCCCAACGCAACTGAAGTCTCCCGCTCCTGGGCGAGCTCTGGTACCGCTACGCAGCGCCGCTATTGTTGGAGGAGTGCTGATGAAATCAAAAGCTCTGTGTTCTGTGCGTAGGGGGCGGCCCAGCACTCTCCTGGCAGCCCCGCAGAAGAGACGTCTATTGTATATATTCTGCAAAAACCTGAACAGCTTACCACATGCAGAACACACCCGGGTACCAAATGACATCAGGTTTTCTTTTTCTTTCTGCTTTTTTTATTTAAAAAAGATTCTGGCATCGTAAGCACAAAAAAGAGGTGCCTAAGAAAATAGCAGCAATGGTTTCATCAGTGGAGCAGTGTGCAAAGAGGACATGATTTGATGACAAGCATCTGGTGACAGCAGGGACTAATTAAGCATCCCCACACACACACACACACACACACACACACACACACACACACACACACACACACACACACACACACACACACACACACACACACACACACACACACACACACACACACACACACACACACACACACACAAATCTCCCTTCCAGGTTTCAGCCAAAACAAGCTCACAGGATATCTGATCGCATAACACACATCTTGCTTCTTTCAAAATTTCTATTAAACATGCACATTTCCTGTCGCTTGATTAGGCTGACTTACCCAACCAGCTACTATGATTGTAACCTGACTGATCAGACGCACAAACCAGGTGGCTGATATCAAACACAGAGTTTAGGGTGACTCGTGATCTTCCCTACACCTGGAGCGCGATGATCACCAGCAGTCCAATCAGTTATGGAAACCAAACATACTAATTAACTGATTAGTAAATAGAAATCACATGCGGGTGATTACTGTGGCAGTGACATCGCATCTGTCTAACCATGCTGACTGCAAATTAAACCAAATGTCCAACACAAACAGTGGATAATACAACACAGACAGCGGATAAAACAACTATTACAGTTGAAACAGAGCTGTTGTTTAGGAAAAGAGGTACTGTAATCACACAAATACAAATGTACAGCCTTAGAGAAACACATGACAGATGTACAGTCTTCTGCAATGTATGCCAATTAATGACTTACACAGCATACAAGTTGATGCAGTTCATAACCAAACCGAAAATGGATCATTTTGAAAGTTCTGGAATGTTCCAGAATGTTCTTCAGACCGATGTCACAGAAGAACCTTTTTAAGTGTTTTCGAATATCCATCGAGGCAACATTTTGTTAAAGAACCATTTGCCCCCAGTATGATAGCATATAGCCCACTATGATCTGAGGGTCTGAAGAACCATTTTCAACGTGAAGAACCTTTCACATAATGTAATGTTTCAACACAGAGTTTTCGTTGAACCATCCAGAGATTTAAGGAACCATTTAAACAGCTTCATTTTTTAGAGTGTAGATTTCTTAATCATGACAATTAGTTGTATTTAATGACACCTCCTATTATCAGTGGGCAAACAGAAAGGGGTTGATTACTGTATATTATCACTACAACATTATTATTATCTTCCCTTTTTTGACAGAGAAATTCAATAATCTCCCTTATTAGTGTGTGTTTTTTTCTGCTGGCTTTTAAAAGAAAAAAAAAGTGTAAAAAGGCCTGAGTTACATTAGGCAACATTAATAAGGTGCTGAAAACAATAAAGCACTTTAAGAGGAGAGATCTTAAGAAGAGTTGGAGAAAAAAAAATGCCAGCCAGAAACGAAAAAGTAAATGAAAGTAAAAATGAAGTTTTTTTTTTTTTGGTTAAGACACAATGGAGGCATCTAGTGAACCGTGTGTGAAGGGCAGTCTTAAAAGAAGAAGAATACCGCGGCTGGACGAACGCCAGCTCAGTAATCCAGCTCCTTCCCCTCTTCAGTCACTTCGCAGAGAGCGCGGGGTATTAAGAGGGATCAATTGCACTTTGTGCTTCCAAAAAAAAAAAAAAAAACATATGGCCTTGCAGCAAACTCAAAGTGTGTGATAAAGGGCATCATTCATGCCTGTAAAAGTCACTGTCAGTGAGTGCTGTGTGCTTAAAACATGCAGCATGGCCGCTGCAGAGGCAGAGGAGCCCAGAGGGAAATGGATGAGAGACTGGCAGGAGGAGATAGGGACTAAGGGAGGGAAAGACAAAGGGGGAGGAAGACTAAATGAGACTTTTGAATTTTAAAACCCTTTCACTGCGGGGGTGGGGGGGTGGGGGGATGAAGTGGTGTAGTTGGCTAAGGTGTGCATACCGTAAAATTCAGGGACCTGTTTTTGTCCCAAGGTCAATTTTTTTCCAATCCTACCCCATCTCTCTCTCTTGATCACTTACTAACACTCTCTTCTACCCTATTTGATTAAAGGCAAAAAACAGCTGGAAAAAATAACTTACAGGAAAAAAAGGCAAACCCCTATACTACTGTCAACATACAACCCAGCTACACTCTCCGAAAATAAGGCACAGAATTGTACTTTTACTTGTCACACCGGCAGTGCCCTGATAGGCACATAATTGTACCTTTTAGCCAAGGTCCAAATATTAGCCATTTGGGGGTACATTAATGCTGATTGTACCTTAAGATACTGATTTGTACCCCTTACAGTCCCATTATTTCTGAGAGTGTACAACACCACCATAATAGAGAAGAAATTACTACTTGCATATCAGGTCACCATCACTGACTATTGAAATGTGCCCCTTGTTTATGCACCATTTGCGTGAGAAAGAT
>CM059276.1:28330209-28332709 GCA_030347295.1 Setipinna tenuifilis
AAAGTATACAGGGTGGACAAAAAAACTGGACACTTTTTAAATTACTATGTCCATGCTTTGAATCTAAATTACTATATACTATTTTTTTTTTTCACATTTGTATGTTAATTCAGCAAAGTGACAAGTTCACATCCTGGTTTTAACTAACTTTTCACGGTGGAAAAGATGTGTAATGTGTCATCCCTTCATTCCCTTTTCACAGTGACAACACCTTCATCATGAAGCAAAGGGAAGTTAATCAGTTGAATAATCTTCCTGGCACATGGACCACATGCAACCCAAGTATGAACTTGAAGGGTCAGATTGTCTAATGCCAAGATGCATGTAAACAATGCTGGTGCCCTCATTTGGCTGGCTGTTCACTTTTTGTTTTGTCCTCCCCTCTCAGTTCTGTGGAAGAAGGTGAACCACTTTTTATGTGATACGTTTGAAAACTACAAACAAATGTCCTGGTTATGAAGCCAAAAGCAATTAGCAACTTTTTTTCATGTGCAATTTTTTTTTTCTTTCCTTTTCAAATGGCCATGGCAGAGTCCGCCCCACAAATTTTAATCATAGTTTTCCTATATTTCACTAATTTTGACTTTTAAATGTTTCTATTGACACAGTTTGTTGAGCTCTTTATAATTTTAAATTCAGGTCTACAGTTTGAAACGCTGCCAAATCTATCATTACATAAAAGGCATCTTTAATTGGCGGACAGATTTGTGTCCAGATGTTTGGTTAAACTGACACTGTAGTGTATTATGTATGTTTCAATGCCTTCTAAATAAGATGTTGACACCTATATTAGCATCCTAGGCTAACTAGTACTACAGATACAGCCTGAATTAGCTTGCAGCGGCCATTTTGGGGGCTGGGTGTTTTCCCGTATATTGACCCGTCTATATATGAAGAACACAGTTTGTGTGACACACAGATACAGTCCTGCAGACTAAGCTGTGTTTCTGTTGGCAAAGCGGAATGTACATATGTACGTTGATGTCTGCAGATGTTGTGACTGCAGGGTAGGTGGGAAAATGGACTAGATAATAAAATACTGCCTTAAAAAACACCATTCTGACTGATAGTAAACAACTACAGTGTTCAAAGCAATCTTTCAGCCATTATACAGTAAGCAACTCTAAATCAACTGGCACACATTAGCTACTGAAAATAACTTTCAATTAAAAACAACAAGAAATATTTGGGTTCTAAATTGATGCGAGAGACTTTTTAAAAAATACTTTTGTGCAGTTTTTAGGCATGTTGCTGCATAACAATATAATGGCAAAAAAGATTGAAACTCCCAGCTATAATAACTGTCATTTGTTTCAACAGACACTATGCCTTACACCAGACTACAGCTGGACAGTCTTTGTCAGTGTAGTCAGTGCTGAGTTACATTCATTATTAACCAGCTATGTGGTTTAGGAGACCTTAGCTGGCTAGCCGCTGGAAAATATCCCAAACTCCAGTCTGGAGATATGGCTATCCCCAAGGCACACACAGAGTGAGACAGAGCCCACAACCACAACCTCAAACTCACATGGATCCCCCTAACTAACCGTTTCAACCTAGGCACTATTTGCCTAATTATAGACGCATATCACAGCCACCTAATTGGTTTTAGGGGGACTTCTGAGGAGAAGAATAGAAAAAAAAACACTGAAGGTTCCATTCCTGAAGTGACTAATACACGCCTTTTGAAATAGAGGGGAGAACATAAGAACAGCTCCTCACACAGGAAAAAAAGGAAAAGATGTGACTATCGAGAAAAACCATGATTTTTTTTTCCATGCATACAAATTATTCATGTGCTCTTTAAAAACCTCTTCAATCCTCCCAATAGATAAAAATAAATAAAGAATTAAACTACATCTTATCTTATACATCTAGAAGATAGGTTTGTTCTCACCATTTTAGCCCAGAGTTTTCCAAAGGCATCACAGGCTCTGTGAGAATGTAGGGCAGCATGGGGTCAGGCGAGGTCTTCTTAGTATAGCATATTGTGGTAAACAGCAATGAGCAGGTGAGCTGGGCTTGCCTGTCATGGCTAATACGCTCAGTATTCTGACGACTGCCGGAGCCCTCAAGCTCCATAAGAGTGAGGTGTTTCATAGCTCTGCCTTCTGCTAATGATGGACAGAAACAGCCGCATTACAGCGTGTACAATATTGATGGCTGGCTGGATGAATTACATCAACAGAGAACTGCCTATAGGACGCTTTACGTTCGATACACACACAAATATTCTGTGATATGGAAAGATTCATGTTAGGGTTTGTGGCCAGAGAAACGTGGGTAATTGAAAGGTTTTACTTAAACAGGTTTTACTTAAACACATTAGTACTGTATATTTAGGTAATGAGGACGTGACTGACTTCAGAGTTTAACAGAGATGCACAACAAAAACTGAGGACAAGGTGTGTTAAATGATGAAAACAAATCTAAGAAGGCAAACCATTCAATTAACTTTCTATAAACACTGTAATTAGTTTTCATTTTTCTAGGATATATG
>CM059276.1:28337709-28340209 GCA_030347295.1 Setipinna tenuifilis
TTACTTGTACTCATATACTACATTTATTTATTTATAATGCAAGTACCATCTGAGGACAAGGACACCTCTTGAAGATGTCCTCTCATTTTTTAACAGAGCAAAAAAAAAAATACCCTCACACAAACCAAACTGCAAAGATACAAAAAGCGTATATGTACAGAAGTACATATGTCTGTTGTGTCTCTACTCTGTGTCCTCCTCTATTGCTTATGTCCTCCTTGTTGTAAGTCGCTTTGGATAAAAGCGTCTGCCAAATGCAATGTAATGTAATGTAATGTAAAATGAATATGCCTTTACTGTGTGCTTTCAGTGTCTGTCTCCAACTAAGAAATGGTAATGTGTGCTATGGGAGAGGACGTGCCTGCCAAGTGCTACTTCACTCAGCAGCACAGAGCTCACTCGGCTCACTCGGGCACAGACATGCTCAGTCAGTCACTCTGGGCTGGCCTACACCTGCTTTGTCAGTCTCTGTCTCTGTCTCATCTCTGCTGAGGTGAGGTGTAGCTGGTCGTCAGTCGCTCACTGACCTGTCATCTGGTATGCACAGGCCTTTACGCTGGGATTTTTTAGCACTCCCAACCTATCAGTTTTGCACCTCTACGAGCAACTGCCCCTACCTACAGTACCTACCGTACAACTAAAAGTTTCCCCCGTTTCCTTCTTCTCCATCATAATGATGACTTCTCTCTTTCTTTCTCTCTCGTCTCCGCTCCATCTGGCTCTTGCCTGTGGTGAGTGTTCAGTGCTCCCCACTCCATGGGCAGACTGAGTGAGGGATGAAGCATTGGGATATGTGGCAGGTTCATTTCAAAGCATGTGTGTGTGTGTGTGTGTGTGTGTGTGTGTGTGTGTGTGTGTGTCTCCTCAAACGTGATGCCATTTTTCTTTTCCATGATCGTTCTACCTCTTGATGGTTCCTCCTCCTTCTCCTCGTCCTCTTTTATCTTCTCCTCCTCCCACACTCTATTCAGCCCTCCTCTTTCTCACACCACCATCATCACATACTTTTTTTTCTCACACTCTCCCTCCCCTCCCCCATCTTGTTTGTTTCCCCCTTTCCCTGTTTCTGTAATGCCTACTTCCCACAAACCACCACCGCTTCGATTCTCCATCAGTCGCCAGCCCAAATCCATCTCTCTCATTTCGCTTCTCTCCCCTCTGTAGCACAGAGAGAGAGCAGTCACCACCCCACCCCCCCACACACACCCCCCACCAGCAGGCTTTGAACAGAGGTCTAAGGGATGCCACACATGCACACTGACCTGTCTCTTCATCTCTTCTTACACACACACACACACACACACTCACACACACACACACACACACACACACACACACACACACACCCAGGCATTGAACAGAGGTGTAAGGGATGCCACATGCACATGCACACTGACCACCAGGCTTGTTGAGATGGCAGTCAGAGCACATCCTGAAGTAATGGCATCAGCATCACACTCCATCACTTCCCCCTCTACACCCCCCCCCCCCCCCCCCCCCCCCCCCTCTGTCCTCAGCGGGTCAATCAGCGTTTAATAAATGGCCACTCTGTCCATCATCTTACCCATAATGCTCTACTTCAGCGTTTGCCCCAGTATTTCACACCTTCTCAACAGGATGTGCGTACATGTACAGAATGTCTTGTATGTTCTATATTCCGTGTTCTGTGTCAGTTTGGGTTTAACTTTTTAATCTTTTTAAATTTTGTTTATATCAGGTCAATAAGCTTTCAAAACATGGACACTTCCACCATCCACCATTGTACTGCCAACCATTTTCTGATTGTAACGAGCACACAAATCATCAAGCCAAGTAGAGTAGATCGACTAACTGGTAAAATCCCCTCCATTAAGTGCACAGGCAAAAGAAACAAATGGCAGGAGTTTTCATTTTTTATTTCAGAAGCCAGGATTGACACCTCTGCACAGGACAGGTATGATAACCAATGGACCAATGGGTCTGATGGATGTGTTTCGCCCTCCTACGCTTTCCATTGTCAGTGTCGCCACACGCCAATGCCTCCTGTGCTCAGTGCATGCACAGGTGATGAAACACAGGCAAACCATGACAAATGAGAGGCAGCTGCACACACAGGATCACGCTAGATCATGTTAGACGCCGTCCTCACGGGACATTCTGGAAGGCGATGCAGGCCCTTTGAGATGCGGTGTGGTCCAGTACACGCATCGTCCACTTCCTCGTCCCCGTCCCCGTCACCGTCCCCATCCCCATCCCCGCTCCCGTCTCACAGTCACCCTCTATCGCCATCAATCTGATCTGATTTGATAGTGAGGATTCGTGTCGTCAAGTCCCTTTCGCTCTTCGTTCACATCCAGTGATCTATTTTCTGATAGTCTCAAATGTCACTGAGGCTTTCATTTGAGAAGGAAGATCCCAGCGAGCGGTGATGTGTTTTTCACAAAACCCAGCGATATATCTTGAGCATGCTGGGACATTAAAAACAAGGCAAACTAAAACAATTACCATCAAACCAAAAAAA
>CM059276.1:28345209-28350209 GCA_030347295.1 Setipinna tenuifilis
CATTCCGGCAGCACCACCTCGGCAAGAGGGCTGACAGCCTGAGGAGTGAGCACCAGGTTTGGAGACAGGGAGAGAGAGAGAGAGAGAGAGAGAGAGAGACAGAGAGAGAGAGAGAGGGAGAGAGAGACAGAGACAGAGATAGACAGAGAGGAGGTGGTGGGGGGAGAGAGAAGACAGAAAAAGGAAAAGAGAGGACAAAAAGAGAGGAATTTAGAAAGAGGTTTGCAGGGAGAGAGACAGATAGACAGACAGAGAGACTGAGCGAGAGAGAGAGAGACAGCGAGAGAAAAAGAGAGAGAAGATAGAAAGAGGAAAAGAGAGGGCAAAAAGGCAGAAATTCAGAGAGAGATTTGCAGGGAGAGAGAGAGACAGACAGAGCAAGACAAAGAGACAGAGAAAGAGAGAGAGAGAGAGAGAGAGAGAAAGAGAAGAGAGAAAGAGGAAAAGAGAGAACAGGGAGAGAGGAATTGAGAGAGATGTTTGCAGGGAGAGCGAGAGAGAGATAGAAAGAGAGAGAAAGAAAGAGAGACAGAGAGACAAAGAAAGAGAGAGAGAAATCAGAAGACAAATCAAGGGAACGGAGAGGAGTCTGCTGGTGAATGCACATATGTACTTGAGAGAACAAAAGACAGCTGATTGTCTGTGTGTGTGCGCGCGTGTGTAAATGTGTGTGTGTATGAGTGTGTGTCTGTGTAATCCAAAGTTGTGTGATGGCAAAACTCTGTGTCAAACGTCTACAACAAGCAGTACACAGTTCTCCTACTCCTGTCTGATGCTGCAGGGTCAGAGTTAGAGAGGCCTGACTCCCTTTGATTGCTGCACCAGTGATAACCTGTGTGTGTGTGTGTGTGTGTGTGTTTAAGAGAGACAGACAGAGTTAGAGAGGCCTGACTTCCTTTTGATTGCTGCACCAGTGATAACCTGTGTGTGTGTGTGTGTGTGTGTGTGTGTGTGTGTTTAAGAGAGACAGACAGAGTTAGAGAGGCCTGACTCCCTTTGATTGCTGCACCAGTGATAACCTCGGCATTAGGCAGCCATACATCACATCCCTCAGCACACCTTTTTACTGTTCGGCGTTTTCCATGCTCGGCAACTTTATTTCCATAAATGTCAAAATAAAATTAAGTGATTGCATACAAACAGAAAGCGCCTGTAAACTGCTTATAAAAGTAAACCAAAAAAAGACTAGGACTAATGCTGCCTTGGCACATTTGATTTATAAACAGTACCTTTTTACTGTACATGCCTGTGCATTTTTAGTGAAGAATGAGAGATGATCAGCTTCACCCAAAACCAGACACACACATCCTGTCTGTGATCTCACACACACTGTGCTGAACATGAAAGCATGTATTTTTAGTGAAGAATATATCTGTTTCTCTCTCTCCCTCCAAATCTCTCTGAATTCCTCTCTTTTTGTCCTCTCTTTTCCTCTTTCCTCTTTCTGTCTTCTTGCTCTCTCTCTCTGCTTATGTCCTCCTTTTTGTAAGTTGCTTTGGATAAAAGCTTCTGCTTAATGTAATGTAAATATAAAAAAGAATGAGAGATGATCAGCTTCACCCAAAACCAGGGACAGACATCCTATCTGTGATCTCGCACACACTGCACTGTGCTGAACATCAAAGCATGCTGGAGAGGTACACCTGCATGACCATGCAGCAAAGCTCAGTGCAAACAGCACGAGGCTGACCCAGACCCACCTGACCCCCTGTCACCTGTGCAGTGAGCATGTACCTGACACCAATTAAACCCCTGTGTGTGATTGGCCACATACGTTTGGTCACTGGGTTATGTGCATTGGGAGTGTGTTTGCGAAGCATGGCAGCTGGCTGTCAAACATACTATAACGCCACACAGCTATACACATGTATGCTGCACCTACACTTACCTTGGCCACAGCTTCATGGAGCTTGAAGGAAGGGTCCAGGGCCTTGTCAGTGGACGGATCTGGGGTGAAGAATGCTTCGGACAGGAAACTTGTCTACATATGGAAACAAGGAAAGGAAAAGCATGTGGTGACAGTCTTCTATAGTGGGGTGAATTCAGGTAAAATGGGCCATCAGGTAAAATGGGCCAGATAAGCATTGAATGTCTCATCTCTTTTAATTCTACTGACCAATCACAATATATATATATTGTTGTAACATCATAACTGTATGTGTTTTAAGTCATTTGAATGCCCTGATGTGTCTGTGATGGGCATAGTATAGCATTACATGCAGAGCAGATATTTCTCAATTTACCTGAATTGACCCTACTATGCTCCCTGCTGATTCCACACAACTGGACCCATATTTCAACAACTGTAGTTAGAACTCAAAGGCATGTTGAACTATTAAAATGCAAATACAATTATTCTGTTTTTACATCTGTATTAGAGCGGGTAACATTGTTGCAAAGATGCTTCACATTTAACGGTGTAAGACTGAACGAGGTGCATTTCCAGAGGCTGCATGTTTCTGACTAATTACGATGCCAATTATGATATCACCACTGCTGTCTGAAGGCCATAACAGTCAGGAGACACACACTCAACACTCAAAACTTCAGACTCCCCGCTCTTCCCAGTGACAGACAGACTAAAGGATGGTCCCCTGCTGGCGACGTAGCTAAATTGGATTTAGACACTACAGGGGAGTCAGGAGCTCCTGTGAGCCACACAGTGTTTCCTCTTAAATAGACTTCATTGGGTTCAGCAGCACAGGTACAGGTACAGACACAGGCACAGACACAGACACAGACACAGACACAGGTACAGGCACAGACACAGCTGCTCTACTGGTAGCTAAAGCCATTCTTGGCAACACTTTAGAATGACTACTCTCTATAAATCATGTATAAATGTATTTGATAATCATTTGTTAGCGTTTATTTTCACATTATTTCTCATCAATAAAACATTTATAAACATATTTATATTCTGTCTGCTTGTCTTTTGGCTGTCTGTAGAAGAAGAAGATTGTGATTTATTTTTGTGATTTTTGTGTATAGCGCCCAGAGTTACAGTAAGTGCTACAGCCATGCCTTCCACACTTGTTTGTTCTGATTTTCTTTTTGCAAGTGTTATATTTTGGTGGATTTTGACTTTACATCCAAAGTCCCTAATCACCATTGAATTGTGTTGTATTCGTTTTTGGTGAAGACAGAAGACCGGACACGAAGTTGCTGTGGATTAGGATCGATGATTTATTACAATGAATGAAATAAAAGAAAACGAGGTAAGAGAGCAAAGTCTGAAGACCTAAAGTCTATTTCTGTCTGTGAACAAAAAAAAAAGTTAGAACAAATTGTTAGAAAATGCAGTTAATAAATAACTTTATGGTAACTTAAAAGTCACTAAAATAACGTGGCAACTACACTCGATGTGTGTTCAGCACACACAGCTAAGCTGTCCTGGCTAAATATAGGAAAGAGTCATATTAGTTTCTTCTCATGGCCATGGCAGTCAGAGAGACACAGACAAACTTTAGCTAAGGTCAGACTGCAGATTTGTCATACATGCACTCACTCAGCAGAAGTAAATGTGAAAAGTATTTTAAGAAAATATCGTGAGAGGAAAATAAAGAGAAAGAGGTACAGCAGCACTAGCAACTTAGCCACTGTTAGCATTTCGCTGTGACAGGTTATAATCACTCTTGTTATAGCACATGAAAATGCACTGTACTGGTCTTCACAGTTTTCTTCTTTCTTTGTTAAGGACAACACCAGACCCAGCAGACACAGAGAATCAGATGCAAGTCATGGAATGCATACATTCTATCTTCTATTTTCTATCTTACTCTGTCCCCATGTGGGGAGTATATGTGTCTGTAGTGTCCCTGCTCCTGGAAACTTACTTGGGCGCATGCATATCCCTGTATGTATAAAGGTAGTCTGCTTACTCTGTGTTCCTCTACACCTCTGTCAGCTTATGTCCTCCTTTTTGTAAGTCGCTTTGGATAAAAGCGTCTGCTGAATGTAATGTAATTTGATAGAGAACCAAATGACTTCTATGGGCTTGATGTGCAGGATTTTAGAGTATTTTTCTAGGGTTAGGGTTCTGTCTGTCTGGATCCCCCCTTCCAGTTTCCTCTTGGTTTCTGTTTATGGAAGAGGTATGTTTGATTTGTTTTAGCTCCAGAGAATCCAATTCATATTTATGTTAATACATGTCATCCATTAGTTCATTTTCTCTGCTTTAATTTGCAATCAATATATGTGCATTACCGACTTATGTATTTGTATTATTCATGTAATGTCTAATGTCATGTGGATGCTAGCTTTGTGTGGAAGCTGTGCATGTTGTTAGCTGATGGACTTATCACGTTCTGCTTTGCTGTGTACAGGTGTGCCATATTCATTATTATTTCCTTTTGTGTATATGTATATCTTTCCCTCTTGATTCTGTTTATGGAGGAACTTGGTGTGGATGCTGTGCATGCTGTTAACTGGAGGATTCATCATGTTTTGTTTTGCTGTGTACAGAAAATAAAAAAAGTTGCAGTACCTGGATGTTTGGGTCACCACGTTTTAAAACAAAACACAAAAGTTTACTCAGACTACACTGGGAATGGTACCACAAAAATGCTTAAGCCTGAATAAAGACTTTAGTATCAGTTAAAAAGATGTGAAATTACAAACTGCAGTTATGAGGAAATGACAAACAATCACCAATTTCACTGCATGTCCTACTCTACCCAGTACCCAGTAATAAACCACTGTTGTGTCTTTTTGTCCTTATATGTGAACACAAAAATAGGTTCCAGCTGAATTCCAGCTGTTTAGAAGCTGCTAACAAAAGCTGTAAGTCCAGAGGGAGAAATAGTGTGAGCAGGTTCCTGTGACTGAAACAATAGTAGGCATTCGTGTGATAAAAGCAATGAAGTATTATATCCCTATGCTTTTATGTACCTTATGTACATCAGCCCTATCTGTCTTTTCTTTATTTGGGTACATGGAGGGTAGGGTTATGGATTGGAGAACCTTTGTTTTTATTTAAAAGTAATCCAAACACTTCATTC
>CM059276.1:28355209-28362709 GCA_030347295.1 Setipinna tenuifilis
AGCTACGATTGCTGTGACGTTGGAAAATAAACCACATTTATGGTAGAGAAAACTTCACAACTAAACACTCCCGGTACTGCTGAACCATTTATAAAACAGTGGATTATCACTGATCTGCAGCACTAAAGGAAGGTATATTGCTGGAGCATAATCTTCTTTTATTGCCAGTTGAAAACAGAAAATGATTGGGCAGAAAGAAAAAAAAATGTCTGTACAAAACAATCCTGACACACGTCTGACAAAAGTAGAACCCTATGGCTTTTGCATAACTCATGCCCTTCTGAATGCACTTCACTTTACAACACTGAGCATAATGACATAGAGCCAATGTTTTGTTCTTCAGCCCAATGTAACATGGGTATCTATAAAACCGCAATAATAAATCCTCCCATTTCAAACGCCCTTTAGTTTCGGAATACTGAGCAAATGTAAACGTAATGCAATGCAATGCAACGCCACATGTATACACAGCACAGCACAGTCACCGATAAGTGTGGATAGGTCCCAGACTGGGTGGAGGTCCACGGCTGGCGTCGGTGAGTATCCCGCGGGCAGCAACAGGCCTGTAAAGCCTGGGTAATGGCCCTTACTGCTACGGAGAGACTGGGAGGGGATAATGGAGGCGTTAATGATTGTTTTCAGGTGCCTCCTCCATCCTCCACGGGCCCCAGATATCTCATCATTCCCCGGGAAGCTAAGGACTGGTTTTATGGGCCGAGCCTGCTGCAAGAGGCATCCTGAGCTGAGTGTGGGCAGACGCAGGAGAGCCGGGGATCAATGAGAGCTGCGAGTGGTTGTGCTCATTTCGTCGCCTGCGGGGAAGCCGGTGGTCCTACTGAGAACCCCCGAGGAGAGCGCAGCTGGCTGAAGTGTGCCTGTTCCAAAATAAGACGCGTTGCCAAGGGGGGTGGGGGGGCGAGATGGGGGCCTTCCTTACAAATCAGTCACAGTGTAAGTTTGAATGTGTCACAAACCTCATTCCCACACATCTCAGGGGTTCTTCAGTAAAAGTCGGAAAAATGAGACAGGAGCTCAGATCACGTTTTAAGCGTGGAATCAAATCATAACCAATTTAACGATGGCGTGTGTATCAATCGCAGGTGTGACAGCAATATAATGCAAGAATGTGGCTTTGACGTGTTTGGTTTTATAAAGTGAGATACCCTAAACCAAACTGCATTGTACTGCCCAAAAAACTTGGCCTATCTGATAAAACCTTATTTGCATGAATCTAAGTATGCAGAAAATTTTCTCTCTTTTAATTTACAACTTTTGTTTCTCGTGGCACCTCAGGGACTGTGTGAGTGCGGCGTAAACTGTTTAAAAAAACAAAAAGTAAAAGTGAAAGTGAGAGACCTCAAGACAAAAAAGGTCTGCGCATGGAAAGCAAACGTAACAGGCTGATTAGTACCCAGCGCGTAGCCTTCTGCTCTGGCCCAGATGCTCAGGTTAAAAGCCAGGAGACTGATGAGGAGTCTGGGCACACAGAGAGCCGCAGCTCTGAAGAGCAGATGCTGCTTCTGCTTCTGCGTTTGCCTGGCTCGGCTCGGCTCTGATGAGACTCTGTGATATGACAAAATCAGATTGTGTCTGATTGGATGGGGCTCGCACACCGACATCAGAAAGAACAAACGTTTTTTGTGTGTTACCGTACGGCGTAAATCGGTAAATGCCCATGCCCGTACAACCCGAATGTGACTCGGTAGGGTAGACTACAGAGTAAAAAAGCACACAGGAGAGACAGATAGAACCGCAACGGTTATATATCAGCGTGTGCTTCAACAAAAATGGAATATGGCACGGTGAGAGCCTGAGAGGAGAAGCACAGTGTTCCTTACTGATACCGCATGTAGACATTCTGTCCTTTTTTAGTTCACTGCTCTCAAGGTCATTTCATGGTGAGTAACCGAGCGGGCCCTGTGTTCTCAGCAGCTTCTGACAAAGTGGGGATTTTTCAAACTTGGCGAAAATGGGCCAGCAAACAGCTGACTGGAGTTGAATGCTTTTTTTTTTTGTATGCAGAATTTATAAAACGTGATGTGATGTACATATATATTTAAAACGCGTACAGAAGGAAAACGGAAGGAAATGTGTGGTCGGGATCCATTTTAGATGTGGCGCTGGCAGCGTTTGACATAGTGGTGGTGGCGAGACAATTTTCTTGTTCTTCTCCCTTTTTAACATCCTTTAAAAGGTAGAGGTTAATGCCTCATTCACTTTCCCCCAGTGTGTTCATTTTCCCCCTGGAATACAATTTCCCCTCTCGGAACACAGCCCTATTTTGAGGGAAATGAAAGAAATATATTTTTAGATGTGAAATTCAATTTAACAGCACAAAAAGGAATACATTTTGCATGGCAAACCTTCGAGATATGCTCGACCTTATCATGAACTGAGGACATGAGGAACACACAAACATTACAAAAATATATATATTATTATTATTTTTTGCTTTTAGGCAGGAGTGCACTGTTCTGGAGTGATGCATTTTTACAATGAAAAACATGGCAGGCCTGTGTGTGCTGTGAAGCATGTCCATGAAAAGATGATGTTACGCCTGTGTTGACAAAAGAGTCTACACACATCCATATACAGCCATGGGATGGCCGAAGCAGGCGAGGATTTGAGCCTCTCTTTTTTGCAGTTGTGATCAATAAAGATTTATTTATTAATGTGTCACTAACAAGCTGCAGATTTTAACAATTACACATGATTGGTTGATAAACTCTCAATCCCAAGCTGAATTGCCAAACACCTGGAGATTTTTTGTCACTATTTTGTCTGATTCCACAGGAATTAATTCATTCATGTGACTGTTAAGCACATTTCACAAAAAAAATCTCCCAGAAACTGGCTTCATTTTCAACACCAAACTATGTCTCTGAAATAGAGAAATAGAGGAACCTCAATTTTAGGCCTATGCCATTAAAAAAAAGCCACTGTTCCATCGCACTTTGGCACCCGACCATCACCAATTACACACTGTACTGTGACCCTGCCAAGTGACCTGTACCACGCAGAAAATAGAGTGTCCCATTGCTGCGTCCCTACCGGCCCTGCAGTGACAGTCCAACAGCCTTTGGGTGGTGACTGGGACTCAGTCACCTGATCAGTTTCACCTGTGTCTGTGTGGCTACAAAAGCCTTTGTTTGCCCTTCTCCTTCCCTCTCTTTCTCTCTCTCTTTTTCTCTCGTTCTCTTGATCTTGTTTCTTTTAAAGGTATATGGTGCCAAAATGGTGCCTTGTGTACACTCAGAAATGGAATGGTGCTATTTAACAATTTATTAGAAATGTCTGTGTCTGGCAACTAGTTGTCTGTTTTGCCTTCTGACATGTTATCACTGTGAAGTTGTGTTACCCTTTGCTTCTGTGAATTTGTAATAAAGGTTTTTTTAAAAGTCAAAGTCTCTCGCGCTCTCTCTCTCTCTCCTTGAAGTTCTCACCATGCTCTCTCCTTTGTTTTGTGTTTGTGTTTTGTGTGGGTGCTCATCCCCTCATTTGTCTTTGCTTTAACCTTGGTTATTTATTCTAATTAAAAACTGGTTTATTTTTGTAATACTCTGTTGTCAGTCTCCATATTATGCTGTGGTCTATTAGGCAGGCTGTAGCTCCCATGTTTGCATCATGCTTCCCGTATGCTCTGTAAAAGTCAGCCATCATGAGATGCTTTTGTAAAGAGCCAAGGGCAACAGTACATCCTCTAAGTCAAAACACTTTAGACAGCCTGTTTACTTTGCCATCTGGAAGATAACCTGAATAACCTATTGTTTCTCCTTGACTTGTAACCTTAGTCACTGTTAGGTATTTATATGACCTGTTGGTTTGTTTTTCAGACTCTTGATCAGACACGGAATCAAATGTCGGTAAAATAAGTAACTGGAAGTCCAGTTCCAACCTCGACTGGTGCTCACGGTCCAGGACACAATGTACAGTATAATAGAAAAAGGAGCAAGACCGGAGCACTCCGTTTGCAAAGTTTTAATGGTGCAGAAAAAACGACTGACGTTTCGACGCCACTGCGTTTTGACTCTGATGTCGGTAAAATAAGGTCGACAACAATAGCAATACTTGTTATTTTGGACAGTTAACAGGTAGTAAGCTAGCTAGATTAATATTAACAGCCTATACTGGTTGAAAATTAAAGCAAGTAAACTGTACATTTACTTGCTGTAAACTGTACAAAACCTGTACACTGACAATCTCATTTGTGTACTAAATCGGAACTTTGTGTTAGTATACTGGCCAATCAAATGACCTCACTAGGCAGCACACAACATGCACTGAGCCAGAATCTCCCTCCAATGTGGATGTGTACAATACAGTCAGTGCCATGGCATTTAAAACAGGTCCAGGAAGTACAGTAGACGTTGAGATCCAGAAAAGCCATTAGGTAGAAACACTGGCACAGATTAGATCCAACCATTTTCTGAACCAGCTGATCCTAATGACCACACACACCATCAGACAGGTCAGCTCCTGAGTAAAATTGTAAGAAAAATAATAAATGCCATGGTTTTTACTTCCTGAAGCTGGGAATGACACCAACTGTATGGCCCAAAGACAAGACAGCATGTTAAAAAATGCCAAAAGGGCACTTTTAACAAACAGGTGAGTGTGGAGTAGTGCTGACTTGCCAGGGACACACTGTCAGGTGACTAAACGATGGCATGGCATGTTGCCAGTTTCAGACAATTCAGCACATGCTTTTTTTTAGCATGGGAATACTGTAAAATGGTTGATATAACCAACATAAACAAATACAGTATATGACTAAAGTTTTCCTTTAATGTGACACGGATTCTAAATGTCACCACCAACAGAACACTACTGCTACATGGATTTCAGTGGGCTGCACGACGATGAGTGGTCTGACAAACAAGCCTCGCTGGTCTTTAGCACGTACATACAGTACGCTAAGCCACCTCGCTGAGCAACATCACTTTCTATATAAAGCAACAGCACCTGGACATGTGCTCTTAAACACGTCCAGCGGCAGGTCACTCCCATCTGGCGAGGCCCGGAGCCAGATGGTGGGCCGTGGGTGGCTGGGGCGGGGTGGGGCCCACTCATCTGTCAACTGGATGCTGCTCAGTAGCCGCGGCAACAGAGGCGGCGGTGGACAGCGGCGGGCGGTGTCGGCGGGGCCGGACAGACCCATCTGATCAGCAGACATCAGGCATGGCCCTATCTCCCCCATCCAGCTGCAGCAACTTCACGCCACTAATTAGATTAGTCGCGCACAGGCTACTACAGCACCACCTTGGGCGAGACAGAGGGAGAGAGAGACAGACAGAAGGAGAGAGAGAGAGACAGAATGAGACAGAGATAGAGATAGAGATAGAAATGGAAAGAGGGAGAGAGAGAGAGACAGACAGACAGACAGACAGACAGACAGAAGGAGAGAGAAAGACCAAGAGAGACAGAATGAGATAGAGATAGAGATGGAGATAGAGATGGAAAGAGAGCGAAAAAGAGACAGACAGGCAGACAGAGACAGAGACAGAGAGAGAGAGACAGAGAAGGACAGAATGAGAGACAGAAGGAGAGAAAGAGAAAGACAGAGAGAAACAGAATAACATGTAGAGAGAGAGAGAGAGAGAGAGAGAGAGAGAGGGAGAGAGACCTGAGCTTCTAGTGAGAAAGGGCTGAGAGCACTTGCTTGGCCCAGAGAGAGAGGAAGAAGTAGAGGAAGAAAGGAAGTAAGGAAGGAAGGAAGGAAAGAAAGAAGTAAAGGAAGGAAGGAAGGCCATCTTCCGGGGGCTGAGAGTGGCATTTGCATAAGTGGCAAAAAGCAGCGGGAGCAGGAGCAGGAGCAGGGGGAGCAGGGAAATGGCTGGGAGGAAAGGCTAATATATATGGGGTGACAGGTGTTAGCACACGCCGGCACATGTCTCGACTGGTAATCAATTCTGAGGGCCAAAGCAGGGAGCTGGGGTAGGCTGGAGTGGGCTGGGGCTGGGGTGGGCTGGTTGGTCGGGGGCTGCGGTGACCAGCTGGTGAGGGAGAAGTGCCGCAGCCCAACCGAGCCCAGCAGAGTGGAGTGGGCCACCCCTTCTTCCTGAGCCGTCACGCCACATTACTGCACGGGTACGCTGTCAGGGAAATTGCAGACACAAGCAGCTTTTGCCTTTTTCCTTCTATGCCTCGTGCAGCCCCCAAAACATTTGCCCCGAAACCCTGCTCTGCTCTCTCTCTCTCTGCACACACACACTAATAGAATACACAAGAACACACACTACAACAAAAAATGCCTAAGATCTAAGATTTACTACTAGCAGTGGCACTAATGAAAAAATAATATTTTATCATTAAATTGTTCCCACGACTACACGAAACATAAATAAGAAATCTGGATACGCCTGCGGTCATTAAGCAGCATTTGCAGTAGTAAAATATTTACCTGCCTATTCTCTTAGCTTTAAACAGGATGATGCTTTATGGCTCTCGGGTAGGTCATTAGTTTTGATATATGGCATTTTTTTTTATTTTTGGACAATAATTACGCGCAAAATTCAAATTTAAATGGAAAGATTTATGACAGAAGCTGTTTCTCAAGGAGCAACAAGGTGCACGATGGGTAAAAAATGACAATGAGTAGTAAAATATTCTCTTTGGTCCATCTCCTGTGTCATTGCTCTTTAACGCTAGTCCTGTAGGTTGGACTTCAAGACAAACTGAAGGAAATAAATCTGAGCACATGCTCTTTGCAGTAACACAAAACATGAAACTGCAGCACACACAAGCGCCCATACACACATGCATGCATTCATGCATGCACAAACACACATAAGTCTGATACACACATTTTAAGAAATCAACTTAAACACCCAGACACATACATCCTGTTAAACCAGCCCCTTGTACTTCACTTCATTTTGTTGAGGGTCTGGTGCAGGTCTCATTGAAATGGCTGTATGTAGGCAGAATCCTGTCTAGCCAATCAGCAGACAGAGAGAGTGTTTGTGAGCGATGACGTCATTGTGTGCGCTCCATTTCACTTGTAGTCTACTGCATCTGTGGATGTAGATTGGCAATGGCAGCGGAGAACAAAGTAAGCAAGGCCATTCAGTCTGCTGTGGCAAGGTTAAAGTCGTAGCAAGATGAATGTTTAAGGAGTTTCATTTGTGGAAGAGATGTCGTTGCCCTACTTGCCAAAGGGTTGGGGGAAAGTTTAATCTTCCAGTTTGCTCCGTTAGTTGTTAATCTGTTAGTTAGTGGAAAGCTTCGTAGCTTCCTTCACAATTCAGCGCATTGTATATGTCACGGTAAAGGCAGATCCAATCGTCCACACCTCTAGGAAGAAAAATGTTTCTCAACCCAGCACAGACCAGACTCCTGGTACAAAATGAAGTGAAGTACGAGGGGCTGGTTTACCAGGCTAAGACACATATGCATATTTAAAAAAAACCATGTAAAAACACACACACACACACACAGATACATGCTCACACATGCACAAACATTACCCGGTCTACACACCCACACACACACACACACACA
>CM059276.1:28367709-28375209 GCA_030347295.1 Setipinna tenuifilis
AGGTGTCCCATAAAGCAGCCCTGTGACTAGCGCGCTAGTTTACCCTGCGCGGCGAAATGAGCCTCGCTCGGGCGGTCGGTCCGCACGCGCGGCTGTGGCAACATCTGGATATTTGTTAGAGCTGTAATAAAACAATGTATCTGGTTCAGTGGCTTAAACAGAAGGGGGGAGCCAGTAAGCCGAGCCAAACCTGGGCGCAGAAAATTAGCCTTGACAAGGGCAATATATTCTCTCTCGGAGGGAGGAAAATAAGGTGTGGATTAAGTAAAAACTGATATCATTTATAAAAGCAATGATAAGCACATTTACAGAGGGCAACAAAAACACCTTAAATAAACTGATCTACATTAGTTCTAAACAAGCCAAGACAATTACAAATGGCTTTTACTGCGGCCTCATCTAGTATCATTCTTTTCCTCTTTTATGTGCTTGGGATTCTAGAACTACGGTGTGGAATCTTTTATATTATAACCACTGAGTTTAATTTTAGATCACACTTTTAGATAAGCTGTGAATGTGTTTGAACACATAGCATGTAGACTTGGTGTCTGAGAGAAAGACAAGACTTTGCTAAGATCAGCACCGTTCTCGGACACAGGAAAACATATCTATTTTTTTAACAAGACCAATCAAATGCTGGAAAATGAAAGTTATTGTTTTGTTACAGTTAGTTATAAAGCAAACTGAGGAGATACATCATAGTGTTATGGTTTGACATGGGCCATGTGAAAAGAAACTCTTCTGAAATTGGCCTTCTGCTGGAGACTTGATTGTCACATAGATAACATCTCCTACTAATAACTACTCTCTTCGGACTGTCTGCCAAAGGTCACATTTTACCATGACTGTATAACAGTACAATGGAGGCCTAACAATGCCAGGACTTTTAGAGAAAAAAACAGCCATTAACAGCTATTATGCTCAAGCACACCACTAGACACAGACTAGTGAAAGCCGATCGCACTGCTGACACACTACGATGAGAGTGTTTCTGAAATGTGCATTAGAGTATTTTATTTTTCTTTTTTTCAGAGGACCTGACGGTGGTAAATGTGCTGTGGGAGAGATAATGGCCCTTCAGTTGGACTGACCGCTGAAAATAAGCGGGAACTAAAGGGCTAGTTTTTGAGCAAGAGTGCATCCCAGAGGTCATTATCTCACCTATAGGGTCACATGTATGGCACACATGGACAATGAGGTTTCACATGAGGACAGCAGCACTGAGTAACTGGTAGATATCTTAGGAGAAATCTTGAAAAAAATTCTGTTAACCTTACTATTCTATAAGAATTAGTAACACCAGTTGTCAAGGCTGATTTAAACTTTATTGCTGCTGATCAAGTGACCCACTTCGTGTTCCCTAAAAAAGGCCATTTTGTATGATTCTGTTTTCTCATTTTCTCATTTCCTTTGTACCATTTCAGGGTACAGTATTTATTGAACTTTCACCAGTTGAATTGGAATAAATAACTGAAAAAATGAGGGTGTTCTAAAACTTTTGACCGGTAGTGTACTGTATAAAAGTCTCCAATAATCCTAGTATGGTCTGGACTAAAAAGACTGCTTCCACTCTGCTCCAACAAACACCAACATTCTAAAGTTGGCAGTTGGTGGCACCTGGCAGGTGGCATTCTGTAGAACTAAGCAACACAACACGAGTGGGAATGAGGTTGTCCGTGGGTATCCCCATGGGTATGGTTCGGCTGCAGGTGTGGTTCAGTGCAGTGTTATATTGCCTTTATACAACAGCTCCATTGCCAACACAAATAGTTTATAGACCATTATACAACAGTTAGGTCCAGCCAAACTAGAAGTCATTAGGAGTGAGGATATCCCACGGTATGCCATGGGTGACTCTTCACAGTTAACAGTCACTAGGCCAAAGACACAACGTAACCATTAAAACTTTACACCAACATCCCATTCCATCTAGTTTATAAACAAGTGAGTGAGAAAGGCAAAACAACCCAAGACTGCAGAACAGCATGTCTAGTTCAAACTGTGACTGCAATGACAACAATCATACCTCAGCGGCTGCACCATACAGGGGAACGTCCTGTGTCCTGCATTCTAAGCATCCAGTGACACTTAGAATACATCTCGTTCATTTAGAAATTGCCAAATAGCCCGACTGGTCCGAACTGTTGTATGATGTTCAGTAAACCGACTGCCAATCCACATTGCACAGACAAAAACTGACAAAGGTGACTTTTCAGCTAGCTACCATCCAACAAGAACAGAAAGTACAGACTGATACACATCAGAGCCTGTATATAGTCATTGATCCACACTGACTCAAGTGTTGGTGTTTTTCAGAGTTTGTTGATGTTTGTTGGGGTGGCATGCAAACACCTGAAACTAAACGTGAATGACTAGATCGACCATGACTGCACAGCACTGGTGACGAACAGTATTATCATCAACATCAACAACACTTCTTAAGCACACTCACTCACAGAGTTCTTGCTGAGGGTTGCCGTTGTCACGTACAGTACAATACTGAATTTTGCTGTGGGTACAGCTATACAAGCTTTTAAAATGTATTTATTGCCAGTGTGGAGGACAGCAAAAAAAACGTCAACACAATCTTACATGGCTCCAGAGTACGTACTGATAAGATAAACAAGATGTTGAAGGTGGAGAAGGTCCCCAAAGGTTATTGTAAGAAACAGTATGTCCTCGTGTTTTTTTTTTACAAGTGTATATAAAACTACTGTGTTAAGCGAAAATAGGAGTGAGAGAAAGAGTGGTACAAAATCTCTGAACAATGGAATGTTTTTAAATGGACAGTTAAAACTGTTTGTGTGTGTGTGTGTGTGTGTGTGTGTGTGTGTGTGTGTGTGTGTGTGTGTGTGTGTGTGTGTGTGTGCGCGCGTGTGCGTGTGTGTTCATATTTAAGCATCATTTTACTAGACAAAAAGAGGCATCCTATGTTTGGGTCCTGATATATTGGCACATCTGCAAGTGTGTTCCCTTCTTAAGAATCTTCCTATTTTATCTCCATGACTACAACATCGCCAATGCTCATTTTCTGTCTTAATGGCTCCAGCACTCCAAACGCCACTTCCCTACTTACAGTGTGTGTTGTGCGGTCAGCACCAAGTGAGTGCAGAGGCCTGACCACATTACTGGGAGAGTGTTGACATTTGCACAATTACTACGCCCCCGATTGTTACAGTAATGATGCGCAAAAATGTACATTGTTAAGGGCACATGACTGTGAGGCCGACGTGCAACACTTTGTTTTTTTTTTTTCATTCTTTACTTTGACTGAACCACCCTGTAGTGAAGGGGAGGAGAAGTCACCCCACCGGGATTCAAACCCCTATCTCCGGGGTAACAAACGTGTACTTTGACCCCAACGCCGAAGAGCCAGGCTCATTGGTATGGCAGTCAAAGCACACCCACAACCCTGGTGATGGTCACCCCATCACAAACCCACAACGCATACTGTATGTGTGCAGTTTCTCCAGCAGGTAACCTAATACACTTATTGATAATAATATTAGTTGTACTAATTAGTAGGTTGTTGTTCTTGGGTAGGCTACAGTATGCACAGAGTGTGTGTGTGTGTGTGTGTGTGTGTGTGTGTGTGTGTGTGTGTGTGTGTGTGTGTGTGTGTGTTTGTGAGTGTATGTGCGTACGTGTGTGTGTGTGTGTGTGTGTGTGTGTATGTTTGTGTGTGTATATATGCTTGTGTGTGTGTGTGTGAGTGTGTGTATATGTGTGCGTGTGTGTGTGTGTGCATCGTGATGAAGCCTACCTCTGCTGTCCTGCTTGTGGTGGAGGTAAACTGGACGGTGGGCACTGCGAGCTGGTTGGCGAAGAAGCTGAGGTCTCCGGGGGTCTGCAGGGAGGAGATGTTGGGGCCCGGACAGCACTCACTCCTCAGGCAGCTCCGCACGTGCCTCTGCAATGGAGAACACAGAGCACAGCACAGCGCAGAACAGCACACTTACTCACGGGTCAGCTCTGATGACACAATGATGTGTGTACAGTATATATATATATATATATATATATATATATATATATATATATGTATATGTGTGTGTGTGTGTGTGTGTGTGTGTGTGTGTGTGCGTGCGTGTGTGTGTGTGTGCGCACTTATTTATGGGTCGGCTCTGATGATACAATGGTGTGTGTGTGTGTGTGTGTGTGTGTGTGTGTGTGTGTGTGTGTGTGTTGTTGGCGCATGTCCTTGTGCGTCTGTACTTTTCACATTGCCAGGAAAACAAACTAACAAAAAAGAAAAAAAGAAAACTGAGAGCACACAAAGTCTAGTACATGCTGTTCACCCCACAACACAAAGGCCTACTTGCCTACAGGCTTACACATGTACAGCAGCCATACAGTATGTACACTACAGCAACCTCTCCTTGGGTACACAATTATGGATTTAGCACTGGTGCATCTGGGTTCAACTCAGGAATCATTTGTGATTTGTTTTTTTTTTTTTGTTGTTTCAAATACCACAAAATGTTTATGTCAGCTACATGATTGACAACCTGAGGAAGGCTTCAAAACTAAATGTTTTTTTTTTCTTCTCCATGTTTTTATTCTTACATGTACAGATTTTTATAGATCTTCCATGGATCACTGATCATGTGGGAAAAAGCACAACATTAACAGGAAGTCCTGTAGATCTCGAACTGCAATAAAAGAGATTAAATGGGTGGTCAATTAGAATGTCGTTGAATTACTTTAAACTCCAGCAATCAACGATGGCCTGATGGTGGAAAAAACAACAGAAAACCATTTGAGATCATTCTTCTGCTTTTTCTCTTTCTGCAAAGGGTGGTATTTTCAATAATCATCAGCTGTTTTTTTTTTTACATGTATGCCATCAGAGATGGATACATACTTTTCAAAGAAAATACTAGATACATAATTTTGACAGAAAATAACTTTGAATAAACACACTCAATAACAGACAGATACAACGCATATACTCATCCGCTGCAATTACTTTTAGACGCTTAAGAGGAACTGTCACCATAAAAGGCCACACAGGCTGCTGTGTGTGTGAGACAGTATTTACAGTCCTCAGTGACCCCTGTGCTCAATACGCCACGCGTGTGACACCGGCTCTGATTCCAGTCTTTTTTTTGGCCACTGCAGCCTCCCTCTATCCCACTTGGTAAAACTCCCATGATGCTTTGTTGATTTTCATCAAATGAGAAATCAGCGGCAGAGCCGGTAGCCCTTGGCATTTACCCACCGTGAGGAAATCAATCACTCTCTACAGGGACGGAGCCACGGCGAGTACAGGAATAAAATAAATAAAATCACACGCAGTCGGAAAAATACCCAGATAGGACAGCTAATCACTTCTGCGTCAGACAGCCTATGGACAGGAAACGCTTACAAAACTGTCCTTGAGCATCTCACTGCAGTGGAAGTTGGTACACAATAAATGCATATGTAACCATACCTTTCAGACAGTGCATGTCTTTATAGCTACACAAAAAGGCACCCGATTTATATAACTTATGTCATACATTGCATAGGGTGTTTGTCACAACCTAACAAAACCAGTTTAGATGATGCCTTTTAATGATGATGTACTCTTTTAGCGTCTGTGGGAACTTGGTATCAATTATTATTCTTTTTGCATCCTGATCATGATCAGAGTCTTGAAGTCTCCAAGTTAAGCTTGTTAAGTTTGAATAGCCAGTAGTCATCCTTGACCTCAGAGCTTGTCTTCAAATATTAACTCTCCCCCTGACAGGTACTGAACTCCTTCATTCAAAATTAGCACCATGTATGTACTGTACGTCCTATGCACTGTGCATTTTGATTCACGGATAACAGTATCACTGTCTACAGTATGTCTGAATGTGTGCACAGACACAGACGGTGTGTGTGTGTGTGTGTGTGTCTTCATTCCTTCTGTAGCACTAGAGCCTTCTGTGGCCAACACAGAGCATTAAATTCAAAATTAGACACCTGGTCCTCCAGGAGCAAGAGATAGGAGAGGCAACCAGGGAGGCAGACAGGAATAGAGGCAGGGAGAGAGGGGGGGGGGGGGGGGGGGGGGGAGAGAGAGAGAGAGGGAGGGAGAAAAAGACAGTGAGAGACAGACAGAGAGACAGATAACAAAGAGAGAAGGCGAAGAGAGCGAGAAAGAGAGAGACGGAGAGAGAAGTGGGTGAAGAAAGAGAGAGAGGGGAAGATAAGGGGGGGGGGGACACGGAGAAAAAGAGAAAAAGGGGGAAAAAGAAGAGAGGAGAGAGAAGTGGGGAGAGAAAGAAAGAGAGGGGGAGAGCCTGGGTAATTCTGCCCAGTGATGCTGTTCTACACTGGGGGATCAATATTTAATTCCTTTGTCTGCTATGATAACGAGATGGTGAAATCACTGTTTATATATTTGTGCTTAAGTAATTCCTTGGACTGAAAGGATTCTGGAGGCCTGCCCAGCGTTGCCCAGTGATTTGGCAATCACCTACACGGTACCCACTCTCTCCACTGTACCCCAAACAGGCCTGCCGGGGCCTCAGTGTACCGCAGAATGGACGCCCCTATTAGCTAATGGCTGCGCTCTGCCAAGCTGTTTGAATCACACCAAGCTACTAAGAGGAGACTGTAAGGGCAGTGCTGTCAGTGCACAAAGAGGCGCCTCTTGGAGGAGAGAGAGACATAGCGAATGGCTAACAGTGAGAAACAGGCCGCTAATCCACATGGGAATGTCTTGATAGGAGAGGAGGAGAAGAGAGGAGGAGAGGAGGAGAGGAGGAGAGATAGTGGCTAGCGGGTTGGGCCTTTCTGAATGTGCTACCATATGGTTTCTTATTGTGTTGAAGTGGATAACTCTGCGTGTGGCTGTGGACATGCTGTGTGTGTGTGTGTGTGTGTGTGTGTGTGTCTGTGTGTGTGTGTGTGTGTGTGTGTGTGTGTGTGTGTGTGACTGCTCGCAAATGCATTTGCTGGACTCGTGTGAAAAAGTCAAGGTGTCATGTGTTTATATATATATATGTGTGTGTGTGTGTGTGTGTGTGTGTGTGTGCGTGTGCGCGCGCGTGTGTGTGTCAAGCTCTCTAAGAGCACAAATGAGTTGTGCAGAGGGTGACACTGTCAAGCCCCTAAAGACTGACACATTCAATGTTCCCCAGCAAGCCATCCAAACTGGATTAATGCCACAAAATGTCAGCAAAAAAACATCTATATGGAATCGATAAGCCCATAAATAAAATATTTTACACAATACTTTTTCTTCTCTCCTTTTATTCTGTCTTTTTCAGTGCCTGCTGACAGCATGACAAAAACCAGACTGGAGGAATGAGGGAGGTTGCCACAGATTGTGTGGATGAAGAAAATAAAGAAACGACTGGTTTTATAGTGATCATTATATAAGCATCCGACAAAATAAATCAATGCTTTGTGCTATGCGAGTGAACTACCATTTCACACAGGAAATTGGAATAAAACAAACTGCCAGAACATAATTCAAAAAGTTTCTGAAGAACTAAAACAGGGGGGAAAAAGGGGGGTTTTAATTAA
>CM059276.1:28380209-28402709 GCA_030347295.1 Setipinna tenuifilis
TAAATAGCAGTTTTTCAAACTGTTGGCATTGTAATACATTTTAAAATGGAAAACAGTAGCTGTAAAACTCTTCTGGTGCATTGATGTGAATCGTGAACTTTAAGACAAATCGAAAAACAACCACATTTCTCATTTTCTTCTCTTCTGCCAAATGGTATGCATTTTCCTCACAGAAAACTTGCGTGATATTATGCATTGCCTGTTGCCTGTTGTCATTTTAGACAATGCGTAATCTGCTACATATGGCGATGTCGATTCACAACAATACTATTAACATTTCTGGAGCTGTGTCTTGGGTGCATTTGTGTCTGTGTATTTATAGTGTATGGTGTGTATTATTGTGCATAATATATGGGCCTTGTGGACAATGGGAATGAATGCAAACTGTACACAGCAAAGCTAATTTCAAAATAAGCCAGAAAATAAACAGATTATACCAAATACCAAAATGTTTGTCCTCTGTATGTGTATAAATAAAACAAAAATGTGAGCAAGAAAAAAACACACCTGTGGCTGTGTTTTGCAAAAAAGAAAAGCAACACACTTCCCTGTTGGAAGCTGCTGTCGCCTCATTGGATAACAGTTTAATTTTCCTCTGAAAAAGAGGCTGTAGGCAAACAATGAGACCGTCACACAGTGTAATAACACCTGTGGAGCAACACACGCACACAACATGGTGCTGGAATAAGGAAAGCACACACCTAGGCTTTGGTCGACAGTGCACTGTAAACCCGGATTGTCAATACAACTCAAAACTTTTGATGTAACTGATTACGTCAATAGTTTTGAGTACATTAACTATATATTTTAATTAAAGTTAATTTAAAAGTTTAAGTACAAAATTCATGTACTTAAACTTTTAAATTGATTTAATTAAAATATATAGTTAATGTACTCAAAACTATTGACGTAATCAGTTACATCAAAAGTTTTGAGTTGTATTAACTTATCCGGGTTTACAGTGTGGAGAATATGTTGGTTGGCCTAAGCTTTGGCATCTTATGTTGGCTGGTAGTGAAGATGAACTACACAACATGAAAACGTTTTGAGTTTTCTTTCGATTGGTCTGTGATACCTTAGGAACAGTGATTGCAATAACTGTTAGAAATAAGCAGCGCTACTAACGGCATTATTTGTTTCAGTAATGGATAGCCTAATTAACTAGTGTGTAGCACGTTGGCCTGTTGAAGTCCAATAAATATCACAACTTGTAAAAATATCTAGGCTCATTCTTTATTGTTCTACTTCTGAAAATATTTAATGATGATATAAACAATATATTAAATGTAATACGTGTCTTGGCTCACATTGTCCCCCAGCAACATTAAAATACTGCAAATTAGTGTAGGCAATGTTCTCTGGTAATTACTCAATTAAGTGGCCATTTCAATGTAGCATTCAGGGTTATAATTAAACATACAGCTAAGTTTAAAGTTCCACTAAGAGGGGTGGGAATCCAAATAGATCTATTTGAACATTATCAAAAGTAACGCAATAACAATTAGTTACTTTCAGAAAGTTGTAACGCAGTTACGCAGTTACTAACTCAGTTACTTTTCAGGAGAAATAACTAGTAACTGTAACCACACACACACACACATTAACTTATAGATAATTGTGTGTGTGTGTGTGTGTGTATCACTGGCTTTTTTTGTATACCCAATGTGCCTCAACACCAGTGAAGTATTCTGCTCAGGCAACATGATGCGTCACCAGGGGCTTGAAACACTGTTTTCAGGTGGCAGCAGCAGAATAGAGAGTGAGTGGGGGAAACAAACATGTGAACAGCCTAAATTACCATTGTATTTTACTTCAGGAAGTGATAATGAAACGAAATTCAAGTTAAAGTTTTTAAAAAAAAGATTGCGTTTTGGAGGGATAGTGTTTTGTACTCACAGCTCACAAACATTTACGGCCTGGGGTCAGGCTAGACTTTCATTACCTTAACCGTCTCTAAATAGATGTGCCAGGTATAGCCGCCGTCCACCCACCACCATTATTTGGCAATTGTGGGAAAAGGAAATAACTATAATGTGTTTCCTTTAAAACAGAGTGTTACAAAAACAACTACTATGACAAAAACACCTTTTAAATAACAAAACACTGCTACACAAAATACACAGTCTTTAGATATAAGCTTAACATGTCAGATGATATGTGTCAAGTGCCAGTTAGTGCTACTAGCTGTATTTAGCGAATTTCACTGCAATGAGCAGTTAAACCATCAACAACTATCCAAAAATCTTTGTTAAAGTGGTAAACTAGCAGGTAAAGCTTTTCTTCTGCATAACCTACAACAACATGGTTTTGTTTCTCCAACCAGGAGTGCTTCTAATCTAAAGACATTGGTTTTCTCTTCCCTGTCAATAATACCATGGCCACAGATGGGACATTTTCATCTTCCTAACCATGTGGCTGATGATCCAACCTGTGTACCTATTTGAAAAAAACAAAAACTGTGTGGGCTATTACAAGATTCAAACATACCATTACATAACATTACATTACACTTAGAAGATGCTTTCATCCAAACCGACTTACAAAAAGCAGGACATAATAAGCTAACAGAAGTGTAGAGGAACACAGAGTAAGCAGACTACCCTCATACAGTACATACAAGGAGATGCATGTGCCTAAGTAGGTTTCCCGGAGCAGGGACACTTCAGACACACACACTAACTACACTACAGACACACATACAGTACAAACACCTTTGTTGAGTCCAAGGCATGTCTGCAGGACCATCCAGTAAACACAAGCTCAGCTAATCACAAACTACTAAAAACAAACACTGTACCCAACAAAAAAAGACATTAATTAAACATATTACTGTATTACATTTTATAAATTACGAGTTACGAATCCCACCAAAGAGACTTGATTTTCATACAAACACGAAGTAGCATGTTATAACTCTACACTAGCTGACAGCAGAATTAGCATCTGCCATGAATCATGCTGGATTTCCCGCCTATCTACGACCTCCCTCTTCCGTCAATGATTAAGACAGAAGGACTGGGAAGACTCAACATCTTTAACTTTGCCATTGGTACTGTAGCGATGATGTTTCTGGTTCGAAGGTGACTTGAACAAAGATGGAACACTGTTTTGATCTTGTAAATAATTGATACTTCTACTTCTACTTCCCATAGGCTGCTACAGTATCTACACAACACTACATGGCAATTAGCAGCAGACATCGTAACATAAAACAACATAACAGCTGGTGTACATATTTATGACATGTTGCTAAAAGAGAAAGGAAAGAGAAAAAGAGGAAAACAATTTATTTTCTTCAGCATTTTTCTTTTTCTGTGCTGCAAGCAATACTTGCTGTAAACAAGTGATTAAGTTGTCAAAAAGCCATGATGAAAGGTCTAGTGTAGACATTTAAAAAGTCCGTGTTGAGGTTGGAAAAATCCGAAAAGGAAGGATGGAGAAAAAAAAAAACATGTTTCTTTATAGGTGAGTTATTTCCAATCCAATCCCCACTGTCAGAGATTTTGCTTGTGTACCATTTTGTATGCACTTTTTAATCAGACTTGACCACTTCTGATAAGCTTACGGGATCCACTTTTTCCATCTAAATGGATTTTGCATCTGCGCATAATCAAGACGGGCTGTCAGCTCTCATCTAGGTCAGCTTCACAGGTCTGAAGGCATTGGCATGCAGACCAGAGAGAGAGAGAAGGATGTGTGGACCTAATGCTGAAATCCAACCCGAGTGAGTTTGGTACACCTCTACCTCTGGGCTAGCGTTAGAGCGCGGGCTCAGCGATAGTGCCATTTAGTCATTAAAGATACATACAGCCTTATACATAGCGGCGTATGTATGCATATTTCAGGAGACATTTATGAATTATGAATTATATATTCTGCTGTCCATTGTAATTGCAATTATTAATGATACTGTGATCTATCCCCTGGATCCTGGCACAGGAGTCATTGGTGGCTACAAATATGTATATGAAATAAGACCAGCTGGATCATCTTTGATGGACATGGGGGTTAACATGGATAAGTTAAAGGTACTAAGTGGATGGACGAACACGGACCAAAAAACGTGTGAACGAGTGTGACCCAGTTTTCCTTTTTTCATTTATTTCTTTATTTTTTTATCAGACAGCTCGACATCATCACTGTGCATTAAAAATCAATTCACAAGGGGAGAATCTCTTGCTTGGTGGTGGTAATAGATATTGGGTTCAAGTGGATTACCGAAGCTTAAAGGGGGTTTTAGTCCCACCTTATCGGAGATGGAACTAGCGAGGGAAGCCTGTTAGTAAAGCGGGACATTTGTAACGAGAGTCAGCATCTTGAAAAATGGAGGCAGCTCAGCTCAGGGTGCTTGCTGACACATTTTACCCTCTCTCCTGGGATCTCATCTACACACACTCGCACAGGGCTCCACGGAGAATCACAGCGAAATGAAACATGCCAAGTTCGAGCTAATCTGGGACAGGTGCCGTATGGGGTGCAAAACGAACAACAAACACCACCCATTTCTTTATATAACAAAACTCAGGAGGGTTTTTTCACCCACTTGAAATGTATGATGAGTCTTTTTCAGGGTAGACGCGGGAAAAAAAATTGGATGGATAAGGATGACACTGTACTCCTTTTATCTTGGTAAAGACCAATCCTCTGAAATCCACAATTTTAAAATAGACCCGAAACGCATACTCACGGGTGCAACAATGCCCAATTAAATGATGAAAAGTCTCTCAATTTATTTTGTGTGCTAGGCCCTGTAATCCCCAAAGAAAGCCTCTGTTTTATTATAATTGGTTCCAAAGCACCCATTCAAAACACATCAACACAGTGGCATCTCCACTGTGAAGACAGCTGCAAACTGTCTTTAAAGAAAGAAAAAAAAGATAAGTGGAAAATATTAACCACCTTGCTCTAGTGTGATTTATAGCCTCTTTTAATGAAACGTCTCAAAAATCTACCAACATTTTAACCTACAGTACCCACTGCCTATGCCGAATGCAGCCAGAGTCGATGAGGAGTGTGACTGAAGACGTCTACCTGGTCTGTGAAAACACAATCAAGAGACATCAGCCTCCATGGCAACGGGGGGGCTGGACTATCCACTCCTCCTCCTCTTCCTCAGAACAGTTAAGAACCTCATCCTGCATTCCATGACATGCGTATATCTGATTACAGATTTATCCCTTTTTTAATTCAACTTTTCAGCTAAATGTGTCTCTGTTGTCTCTAGACTGTACAAATGTGCACGCAGGAGTCACGCCTGGGATTAAGTGAATTTGCTGTGTATGTGTTCAGCCTCGCTTGCATAAAATAATCATTGAAAGAGACAAAAAAAAACAATAATTCATGTTTATGGACACTGAGGAGGAGTAAATAAACTGAGAAAGCCTCCTGATGTTTGGACAGGTTGAGTCTGATTGACACAGGTGCAAGATAATGACAATCAATATGCATTCCAGCACACACCCACACACATTAATACACACACCCACACACACACACACACGCACACACACACGCACACGCACACGCACACGCACACACACCCACACACACACACACACACGCACACGCACACGCACACGCACACACACACACTCACACCCACACAGAATCTCTTCACTTACACCTGAAATTGCAGCACCTGATTACTCCAAAGCAATTACCAAAGTCAGACACAAACAGAGACCCTGTACCTTTGATTGGATGGGAATTCATTCAATTATCATACTAATAAGGGCATCTTATGTCTGGTATCCTGGGAGGAGAGGTGGGAGCTAGGGCCAGATACCATTATCGTAAGTCATTGGAAACTTGCAAATGAGCTCAAAATGATGGGGATAAATTATAGACAGCACAGAATGGGGGAAGAAAAGCTAGTAAGCTCTTTCTACACACAATTGAAAGTGAGGAAAAACCCACAGATCGGCTAAAAAGAAAAAAAATACTAAAACTTTTTAAAGTGTGGAGTTTGGAGGGAGGAAAAAGAGAAAGATCTCATTTACACAGTCGGGAGAAATAGGCGGTGATGATAAAACTGTCATTGTGGACGGCTGGAATTGAGGCGTGAGCCTTAAAGAGCGAATGACTGGCGTGTTAATGAGGGATCCTGTAACCTGTGAACTTATAAAGAGAGGAATGAAAGGCTGGCTCAACATTTCAAACCAACATTTATTTCTCAGGGGAACGTGACCGCATTGACAATTGTGCTTTTGACAGAAACGGCTCTGAAAGCCAAAGATAATGCGGTGAAAGGGACAATGAAAGATAATTATTCTACCTCTTATAGTGATTTAAATCATTAATAAAGAAAGTTTCTATTTCTATCCCTTGCTACAACTGGCTTTGAACATTTTGAAGATTTTCTTCCACATCTTGAGACAAATCTGCATTATTTTGGCAGGCTGCAGTGAGATTATACAGTATTTACAATACCTGCTTATATCACGCATTAAAAATCTATCATAGCACTAAGCAAATGAACCGACTGGAACAACCTACAATGGCAATATAGCGTAGTTATATCTGGAAATATAATTAGTCTTACACAGCAACTGTCATAACACGATCTGCTTATGTTGACCATATAAAGCCTACAAGATACTGTATCTATAAATAAAAACAAATTATGTTGTTATATTTAACAGATGTTGTCATGACAAACCTCTTACAGTACATCCTTTGCCATTTATGAAGCTAAATGACAACTTCTACATGAACACAGACTATTGGGAATCGTATGGTTCTCAGAAAAGGTTGCCGAGATTTTCGAAATTCAATACCTTAACACGCTAGGACTTGACTGAAGGTCAAAGGAAATGGGACCAGTTGTGTGTGTGCATGTGTGTGTGTGTCTGTGTGTGAGTGCGAGTGTGTGTGCGTGTATATGTGTGTGTGTGTGTGTGTGTGTCTGTGTGCAAGTGTGTGTGTGTGTGTGTGTGTGTGTGTCTGTGTGTGTGTGTGTGTGTCTGTGTGTGTCTGTGTGTGTGTCTGTGTGTGTGTGTGTGTCTGTGTGTGAGTGCGAGTGTGTGTCTGTGTGCGTGTGTGTGTGTGTGTATGTCTGTGTGCGTGTGTGTGTGTGTGTGTATGTCTGTGTCTGTGTGTGTGGCTGTTCTATTTCTCCATCTGCGATTCTCTCTGCCACACAGAGAGCTGTTCCAACTGTGCGCTGTGAACGGGTCAAGACTTCCTTTATTGCTCTGAAATGTCACAGGTGGACTGGCATTTAGGCTAATGAACAGAAATATTGTTTCTGAGAAGATAATGGGGTCTTCTGTCATTACCAGCAGCCAAATGACCCTCTGTGACCTGTAAAATCCTTCTGTCAGGTGAGGGGCCTGGACCAGGGGACTCATTGACAACATTTTAAGAGGTTAAGTTCCTCACACACTTCCTTGTCACCCTCATGCAATTACACACATTTTTGTGGCATGAAGAAAAAGGGGGAAAAGAAAAATCCAACAGAATATTGAGTTGAGTTGAGTTGATTTAAATCAAGCTTCTTTTGAGAATACGTATGAACGCTCGATCCTTGTTATGGCCTCACAAAGAGCTGAGTGTGTCAGGTTACTTGAGTGACACCTACAAGCATTTTGCTCACAAATGGCTCCACACCTCGACATACTGTATGATGTGACAACCCTCTAGGTCTCTGCCTGTGCCTAGTGCAGAGTCTACAGTAGGCAGGCAGGCGACTGCAGAGTTGACTGCTGCCTCATATGCTGGCCACACCCTGGAAGCTGGCTTTTTTTAAGGTGTGGACACCTGGCCTTCTGCCTCTTTGGACTTTGCATTCATGGACCACACGCTCATTCACACGTGCACACTTTTGCTCACAAATGGCTCCACATCTCGATATACTGTATGGTGTGACGGCCCTCTACGTACGTCTCTGCCTGCCTGGGCTACTGCAGAGCCTACAGTAGGCAGGCAGGTGACTACAGAGTTGATCATCACCATCATCATCATCATCATCATACTCCTCATCTTCACCACTATCTTCATCACAGTTGTCCTCATAACTATAACAGTTTTTAATATAAAAAAGGTGAATGTAGAAGCATAGGAGCTCTTTAAAGGTTACATTTCCTATAGGAAATTATAATGGCTCTAAATTCTACTAGAACAATTTTGATAACTCTAAATAACAGTTAGAGCAGGCGACTGCAGAGTTGACTGCTGCCTCACATGGTGACCAGACCCTGGAAACTGGCTTTTTAAGCTGTGGACACCATTGATTGTATATAAGATATACAGTCTATGGTGGACACCTGGCCTTCTGGCTCTTTGGACTCTTTGAATGCATTCTTGGAGCACACTCTCATTCACACGTGTAGACTTTTGCACACAAATGGCTCCACATCTCGATATATGGTGTGACGGCCCTCTGCGTACGTCTCTGCCTGCCTGGGCTATTGCAGAGCTACTACAGTAGGCTAGCAGGTGACTGCAGAGTTGACTGCTGCCTCACATGCTGGCCACACCCTGGAAGCTGGCTTTTTAAGCTGTGGACACCATTGACTGTATAAAAGATATACAGTCTATGGTGGACACCTGGCCTTCTGGCTCTTTGGACTCAATGCATTCTTGAAGCACACTCTCATTCACACATGCACACTTTACCACACCACATGCACGCATACACTCTCTTGCATGCTCCACAACATTACAATCATTTACCCCTCTCACACCACACCAAAACCTGCTGCCAATTCCTATCTCAACAGCAGAATCAGTATTCCACCTAGACATTTGGTTTGCTGACTTTCTTGTTGTAAATTGAACCCTTTTGGACCCAATTAAAGCCATACTTTGGTGCTGTCTTCTTTCATGCTGGGGCTCATACCAGGCTGGGTTGTAAACAATGGTATGGTGTGTTATACCCTCTGTAATACTCTCAGTTTCGTACTAACTACTACTGCAGGCGAAAGACTACAGGACACATGTTTTTATATATTGGCACGCGGTACCTTGTGTAATAAATACATCATGTGTATATGTGTAGGCATGAGATGCCTTGTGGAAGAATATGTGAGTACATGTGGGCGTTCTGTATATCCGTGTATGTGTGGGGCATGAGGTACCTTGTGTGTGTATGGGGTTGTGTTGTATATGTGTGTGTGTGTGTGTGTGTGTGCGGCATGAGGTACCTTCTGTAAAAGTGTGTGTGCATAGGGACATGCTGCATATGTGTGTGTGGGGCATGAGGTACCTTGTGTATAAGTGTGTGTGTGCTGTATATGCGTGTGTGTGTGGTGCCTTGTGTAAAGGTGTGTGTGTGTACGTGTGGGCGAGGTACCTTGTGTATGTCGGAGGCCAGCTGGAATAGGGAGGGGGAGGCGGTGGAGCAGGCTGACCTCCCCACTCTGACTGGGCTGTAGAGGCTGATGTAGCCAACAGCACTGCCCTCCAGCACCACACGATTCTCCTGACACAGCATCCAGGAGCACACAATTATGCCATCATCATCATCATCATCATCATCATCATCAAGAGCAACATCATCATCATCATCACCATCACCATCATTATCACCATCATCATCATCATCTTCACCAGTATCTTCATCACAGTTGCCCTCATAACTATAATAGCTTTTAATATCAAAAGGTGAATGTAGAAGCATAGAGAGCTTAAACAATAAGGGCTTCCTATAGGATATTATAATAGCTCTAATTTCTACTAGAACAATTTTGATAACTCTAAATGAAAGCCAGAGCCTTCCATGGACCTTTCCCACTCCCTTAGGTCCTCTTTCCTGTTAGTAAACAATTATTTTTTTTGTCTTGCCATCATTAAAGCTCTTTACATAATGGCAACATACACAACACCTGCTGTTTACCGTAACCGTACTATACTTGCATCTACACATCTGGCGTCCGGAGATTTTAAATGGACAATCCTACTAAGGGCATTAGTGCAAATAGTCCTAACAGAAGATTAAAGACACACATGTGGACAGAGGTTCAAGACACAAATGCGGAGGAGGAAGTGGGATTAGGACGTTTTGTGTGGCATGAGGTACGTTGTGTAAAAGTGTGTGTGTATGGGGACGTGCTGTATATATGTAGACAACAATTTTACAACAATTTCATAACTTTTGAAGTACACTTAATGAAACTTCCATGTTCTTTCACAATCCACACAACACTTTACTTTACCTCCCCCCACTCGAAGGATCCGATGCTGCCCAGGGCCGACCCCCCCCAAGAGGCGAAGATGACGGTGCGGTCGGGCTGCCAGCCCAGGCGGGTCTGGGACATCACGGAGGAAATGACCTGGGTCATGAGGGCCGCACTGCTGCTCCAGTCCTCCGAGGAGCCGTTGTGCCAGCTGCCATGACGACCGCCAACAAGAACGTATCGATCTGTGTGATGTAACAACAACGGCGGATTACCTGAAGCAAAACTGACATGGCGTTTTAGTTCTGTACTCTGCACGTTGCTTCTTTATTCAGGAAAACTTTTTACCATATGTCTAACATTAATAACAAACTAAAAAAACAATCACAAACACAGAAGAAAAAAAATATTTTCACAGACAACAATTTTATAACTTTTGCATTACTTTTGAAGTAGACTTAATGAAATGTCCTGTTTGTGTCCTTTCACAATCCACACAACACTTTCTTTAGTGGTTTAATTTTGTACCTAATTTTGTAATGAAAATTAATCAGATGTTTCCACTGTTTGTATCTAATAGGCTGGCTTTGCTATGACAACTGAAGTGGTAATGATAAACTACACACATTTAGTAATATCTATGGACAAGTTAATTGTAGAATTAATTTCACCAGCTACACAATAGTGTTTTCTTAGGATCCTTTAGTAGCATGTTATTTAAAGTCATTGTCCATGAAGCATTACAAGCACATTCATGAAGGTTAAAATGTGTTCATGATTCTTACACATTCTTACCCTTTTTGTAGGTCGCTTTGGATAATAGTGTCTGCTAAATGTAATGTAATGTAATGTGACATACCAACATACGTAGCCCATATAGTCCATATATATGTACTTATTAGGGATGTTATGGACACTTTCTGACAGGTACTGAGCATTGTGGTTTGTAAGACTTTGATATTGGTGTGGTGACGTTCAAACTTAAAATTAACAATCAGTAGCCTACATATTACAGATTAGACATACACGTTTCCTCATGTATACAATCAGTAACCATACTAATTTGGAGGTATGTGAATTCTGAAGACTGGTTTTGTGCCAGTGTACATATTTTTCTTCTTGGTTTTGCACACAAACAAGCAATGATAAGCTGACAAAGTCACATGCTGCATGTAGGCCAAACACACCACAACACAGAACACTGAAGGAGCTGCTTCCTTTGACAAAGTGTGGTTCGTATTAACACAATCTGTGAAAACTATCAAAGAGCCTTCAATACTGATACTGTGTTATCACTAGGGAATTCCTGTATAGTTGTTATTTTTCCCCACACTTTTGATTCCTGTCACGAAAACAGTGGATGACACACTCCTATGAAGTCCTGTGTGTTTTAATCAGCAGTCATAGTGGCAGATGTATGTACCAGCACAGAAACAACAAAAAAGTCAGAAGACAGAAAACACATGTGGTTGGTATCTTTTCATTTTTGCAGTCTTTGTACTAAACCTGTGGCTGATTGTTTAATCAAAGCCTGTCACTATCTTGTCACCATAAATAGCTGCGTTCACAACTAAAAAGGAATCACAAATAGTGGCACAGTTAAAATGGCCAAATGAAGCTGATGATCAACGGAGCAGGAAGCAGACATTTGGTGATCAGGAAATTGACAGCCGTGCTAATTATCCATCGCCACACAGAGAGATTACAAGGCCCTAATTTCACACCCACTCAAAGACAAAAGACTCAAAGAAAAAGAAAGAAAAATCAGTAAACATATTTGGGTAGTTTACCAAATACAATCAGGTCTGTAAGCAGCTAAACACAGTAGAGTGGGAGAAGTGAGAAGTCGCTAGTGAGAATTAGATTCCACACAAAAGAAAAAAAGTGTTTTTAATACTGCATAAATGAACAAAGTTTACTCTCAGAGCAATGCTTCCCGAGCATCTAGAACTTATCTTTATGCGTATGCATAGAAATTGCACTCGCTTTTAAAAAAGTTTTCATACATAAAATTATGCTTAGTCACTGAGGGGCATGACCTCATTTTATTTTATAGGAGCTCAGTACATTTCTTGTCATACATTAATCTTTTTTCTTATGTAACAGTATGAAAATAAGCTGTACTGCTTTTAGTGTGGTATTTATGGGAAGGCATAAATGAAATGTATATCATAGAATCTTTCAGATAGAAGTCATGAATATGTGTAAATGTAAGGATAAGTTCTAATCACATATACAGATTTTTTGCTCAACAGAAAAAAACCTGCAGATGTAGATAGAGAAAGAGACTCTTAAATCTACCCTGTAGCTGTGGCAGAGAGTAGAGGACATTCTTGTAGTGTTAAGTATCAGTATCACGTTTTAAAATCTAACATCTGGTAAAAGCAGCAAGGAGGGCAAGGTTTCCTCTCAAGAGATTTGTGGTCCAGAGAATAAGTCGAGCAGCAAATGATGGTCAACTAATAGCAGGCGGTAAATCTGGGGGGTAATTTTGGGAGTGTTGAAACAGGTAGACATTCTGGCCAGAGGTGTAAGGAGGGGAGAAGGAGGAGAAGGAGGAGAAGGAGGAGGAGAAAGAGGAAAGATTAAGGGCCACCACTGCATCTAGGACATTGATTAAATCATCCACAAGAGGCCAAAGCTGGACAGTAATTAAAAGCCCATTTGCAGCAGCTAACAGCCCTGTGCATTTGGGCAGTATGGGACCAATATTGTTTTAAAGGGACTATTTGTCCTGTGCACTACTGGACCAACTCTGTTTTAAAGGGGCCGTTCGTCCTACTTAGACATTTGAACTAAACTTAACTTCTATGGCCTTTCCAAGTCAACACACGTTCCACCTAATGATTGTATTTACCACTTGAACTCCATTCATCATATCACCACATCTACCATTTAACTGCTCTTCACTGTTTACCTGGTTGTTGCAACAATAATGAAGGGAAACTAGCTACTGACACAGTGGCATAGTCATTATATTTAGTGCACCTAATGTAAATTTGTTTGTAATTTAAGAACAATTTACAGTTGACTTCTCTGTTTGTAGTTTTGTTCAAGAATATAGGTAAGGTGTCTAACTGTGTGTCTAACTGGCAAAGAAAGATATAGCACACTTCTGGTTCTGGTTCTTGTTTTTAAACTGTTGCCAAGATGATAGCATAGACTATCTAAACACGATTTAATGCCTTTACACAACCCAATCAGTTAAACACAAATGTCTACACTGTCAGTACAATTTGGAACTAAACTGCAGACCATGCCATTTTACTAATATGATCATGAAAAAATATAATGCGAAAAAGCTTTTAAGGGATCTGACAATTCAATAAATAAAAAACATTTCCCTCTTCAAAGGAATGATAGTAAATGTACAAAAACCCATTAAAACGTGTAGACACACAGACAGATACACAAACACACAGACACAAACACACAGGCACAAAGACATCCACAGAGAGGCAGACGGACACACACACACACACACACACACAGACACACACACACACACACACACACACGCACACACACACACACACACACACACACACACACACACACACACACACACACACACACACACACACACACACACACACACACACAAACACAATGACCAAGACCAGTAGCTGGGTAACCAGACTGGACACCGGCGAGGCCAACCCTTCTGTGCACTGCTTAGTCATGCAATAGTGACGTACTGTATGTAGAGCGTCCTACCTGGATTGATCCGTCCTCTCAGGTATCCCACCACATTGTGTACTGTGCCGTATGATGCCTGGGTCCCAATGCTTAATGTGATTATTCTTTTGGCTGCAAGACAAATATTTGAATGTGTGACACAGAGATTAAATGCTGCACTCAGAGCACAACAAAAAGCCTTTTCATTTTTTTCTGTATAGAAAGGACAGCAGGCATTTGAATCCATCAAAATGTACTTAGGAAATATGTCCTTGCTACCTTTTTACAGAGAATGAAATAAATCATGTTCAGAGAAGTGAGGAGCAAAAAAAAAAAAGAAAAAAACATTGCCAAAGACAATTGTTCTACCTGCATCTGAAACAAAACAAGCATCAATCTTGTATTGCTTTTCTTCTCATGCCGCATAATTTGTCTTCATGAACACTCAAACACACATTTGCTCAAAAGAAATGGAGTGGGTGTGAGTGACGTCAATCCACACACCACCACCGCAGCCACAGAGAAGCGACCCTGCTGGGTTATTATCAGCCAAGAACAGCACAATTACATCAGAAGAGAAAAAAGACAGATTGAACCATCAAATCTGAGGGCCTGTCAGTGATGTCCGTCCTTGTGTCTCTGTTCCAGCGGAGAGTGTACTGGTCAAAAGCTGCTTAGAAATGTGAACAGATGACCTTCTTCAGTCCAGCTCTGCACCTAAGCATCCTGTTGGCTAGTGATCGATACAAGCCCACTGTCACCCCTCAAGACCTTCCCAGCAACAAGGATGCCACTCCAAGATGCCAATCTAATCCTCCAGACCACTCCAGAGCTAATGCCCTGCTGCTGTACACAAACACAACGAGCCGTTTGTGACTTACATTTTCACTTACATTCAACTGCAACAAACAATCTCAGCTATTAACTTCTTAGACACCCTAGAGACACCCCCTATTACAGTGGTTCTTAACCTTGTTGGAGGTACCGAACCCCACCAGTTTCATATGCTCATTCACCGAACCCTTCTTTACTAAAAAATAAAATATGATTTTTTTACTGGTGCACAAAATTAACCGTGCATTAACATCACCTTGTTCAAAGAGGCTCCACCGAACCCCTGAGACCGACTCACCGAACCCCTAGGGTTCGATCGAACCCAGGTTAAGAACCACTGCCCTATTATAAGTGTGTTGTTACCAGAATGGCAATGATTAAGTTGTAAGACTCTTTGTAATGTTGTAATGATGTTGTAATGTTGTAGTTACGTTTTTGTCATGCACAGTGAGTCGTTCCACCAGCGGTACAGTGACCACTAAGAGCTGATGCCTTGGTGCTGTAGACAAACACAGTGAGCCATTTGTGACGTACATTTTTACTTACATTCAACTGCAACACAAAATCTCAGCTATTAGAGATATGCTCCGTGGGTATGGACTAAATTCATACTGGTTGTGAGAGCCTATTGATTTGGGCTGTTAACTGATGGGAGGCACTTACAACAGCAAAAAGTTCTCAGGTTTGTCTGCACAGTATTCAATTTTGTCGACAATTGAGACTGGTAAGAGGTGGATTTTTTTTTTGTTTTTAAAAAAGGACTGCTGTGTCTTAATTTGTCACCACATGGGCTTAAAGCTCTGCCGTTTAAAAAGGACTTTGAAACGTTCGGTCACTGGGACATTTAAAATCAGTAGGTGGTGTGTTTTTGTTGGGTATTGTTATTGGGTGTTTTGAGGAATTCATTTTTGTGTGGGAACCACAGCGTGGTTATTTTGTTATATTAAATGTGCCGTCAAACAAATGAATGAATGAATGAATGAATGAATGAATGAATGAATGAATGAATGAATGAAACACGCCTGCTGAATCCTTTACTTACACACAATGCAGACTTATGAAGTAAACAATATATTCTCCTGTATTTCTTATTCTAGTTTATCTGCATTTGCAAAACGAAGATATCTCTGTTGGTGATGTGATACAAGTCCACTGCATTGCCTGCCCAGTGCTAGTGTTAATGAAATACCCTGCCCGAACTATTAGGTGTGTTGTGTAGCCCTTCTTTTGAAAACATTAGAGAGCATTGCTTACCATGGGTACAGTGGAATTAAAGTGCTATGATTCGTCCTTCACATCACCATCCAATGCCTCTTAGCACTGCCAATGCACACACAAGAAGAACTGCTGAGAGTACCTTCTTAACAGGCAAAGGAGGGGTGATGGAAATGAAGTGGGGCATATTAAAGGGCCAAACACCCCTGACTTTCCCAGCAGATAAGATGGGCAAGGGGGGTGTGTGTGGGTGTGGGTGGGGGTGTGAGGCAGACAGAAACACTGGATGTTCTTGATCCGAATACAAACACTCAAACCATGCATGTCAATCAATCTTTCTCTTTCTCTTTCTGTTCTATGCACAAGTACACACACACACACACACACACACACACACACACACACATTCCGTCTGAGTCTTGCTAATTATTGAGGGTCAGACGAGGAATGTGAATATTAATCATGCATAGTGTAATCAATATTCATCATCAATAGCAGAGTGCCTGCAAGTAAACCCTGTTTCCCATGGGAACGTTTCCCTTCTCATCCACATCCCTCTGCTCTCTCTCATCCACATCCCTCTGCTCTCTCTCGCTATCTTTGTCTTTTTCTCTTTGTCTCTCCCTCTCAATCTCTCTCTCTTTTTCTCTTCCTCGCCATCTCTCGCTCCCTCCTTCTTTGTTCCTCTCCATCTCTCTCTGCCTCAATCTCTCTTACCCTCTTTCTGTACCTCCTCCTTTATCTCTCTCTCTCTCTCTCTTTGTCTCTCCCACTCTCAGTCTTCCTCTTCCTCTGTCATCACCCCCCACACCCCCACCCCCTCCACCCTTTTCCTGCGACACTACACAAGGAGAGGATGCGATTCCCCAGTTCAAACAGGACGTCAAGCGAAGGAGAGGATGTGTGCTCTCTCCAGGTTTAAGGCTAAGGCAGAATTGAAAATTCCTTTTTAAGAGGTGCAGGCGGGCTGGAGGAGTGCGGGGCAGATGTTCCGGCCTTGGGGTGTAAGTGCAGTGCAGCGTGCACGCGCACAAGCAGGCAGGCAGGCAGACAGGCAGGCAGGCAGACAGGCAGGCAGACAGACAGACAGGCAGGCAGGCAGGCAGGCAGGCAGGCAGGCAGGCAGGCAGGCAGGCAGGCAGACAGACAGGCAGGCAGGCAGGCAGGCAGGCAGGCAGACAGGCAGACAGGCAGGCAGGCAGGCAGGCAGACAGGCAAGCAGGCAGACAGGCAGGCAGGCACAGTGACTTTTTTATTAGCTCGCTCGCCACGGTGCAAATATCACAGGGAAATAAAGATGAAGAAGTTGCCACTGAAGATGTAAGCCTCCTGGACACAAACGGGGGGTGGAGGGGACCCTCTGTAAGCCACGGTTCATTGATATAGAGCCTTTTTGCCTCCCAGTAATTTCATCGTGAATAAAAATTCAGCGGCCGTCCTGCAGGGCAGCGGATCTCATTTATCACTTTTGACAAAAGCAAAAATGACTTTGGATAAAGAGCAAAAGGGATATACTGTACAGTACACACACGGCCTTAGCGGTGGGGTTTAAAAGCCTCACCGTTCAGCCGGTATTACCCTGAATAATACACACACACTCGTCTCTATGCAGCAGACAGTACACAGACAACAGATCTCGATGCACATATAATATTTACAAATACGTGCACAGAGAAAGGCTACATCTCTGTTGTCTTGTTGTTTTGTTTTGTATGGGCCAAGTTGAGGCAACTTCAGCTGTTGTGTGCTCTATGCTTCTGAAAAAGAACTCTGTCCCTTTTAGTTTTGGTTTACATCAGTGCTCGTCAAACAGGAGTAGGGGGTAGGAGTACAGCCCCCCCTCGAAGGGGCGAAGGGGTACCTGGATCCACTCTAGGGGGTACACAAAATAAATAAATCTGTGAATGGGTTCTCAGCTGTTGCACCTGTCATAAAGATAAAAGTCAGGTACGAGTTACACACATCTTAGATCTTACACTCAAACTATCCCCAATACAACCCAGTTCTGAATACATACAGTGGCTCAGAAGGTAAAGGAGTCAGTCAGAAATCGAAGGGTTGTTGGTTTGAATCCTACTCTCCTACTCACTAGGTCAAAGTGTGCTTGAGCAAGACACTGAACCCAAACTGCTCCCGGTGAGCTGGGTAGCACCTTGCATGACAGCTTTTGGCTATTGGTGAGTGAATTTGAGGCATCACTATAAACCGCTTTCAGGATAAGTGCTATATAAATGCAGTTTTTACAATTACTGTGTCTCACATTTTGTTTGTACAGCAATAATTATGCAAACATATTCATTGCTTTAGCAAGCTGTCTGTGGTGCAGGGGTTAGTCAGTCGGACAGAGAGTGTCTTGGGGCTACGTGGCGGTTAAAAGTTTGGGGACCACTGGTCTCCATGAGTGCTACACTTTACACTTCTCCTTTCGTTATGCACATTCCACAGCAGTACAGCAGGTTTGTGGCAGGGTCAACAAAGTTCACCATTCTCAGACACACTGCACAGCTGCAAATGAAAAACAAATAGAAAGAGGAACAACTTGTTTAATGGCATTCATCGCCTCAGGCAAATAATCTGTTTACTGACAGACATTTTGTTTTCATTTGCAGCTAAAACAACCAGCGGTTGACTATGTCAAACTGTATTTTCAGCTAGTCCTTGAGGAGTCTTTCAAGAGTGACAGTGTTGTTCAGATACTCGCAGGCACTTTTTTCAAATAAAAATGCAAATCCATCCCTTGGGTTACTGGCCTAACAAAAACAACTTTTACACACATTGTGTCATTCAGTCAGTCGTTTAATCTGCTCTAGAGTGATAGTATGTCATGTTACATGTGAACGCGATCACCACACTACCAAAATGTCATGGTCTTTCGCAATATTTTGGTCCATACCCAGAATTCCAATTTCATTACATTAGTTTCAAAATTTGGATGTGGAAAAAATATTCCTGAGAAGCCGATCCAGACGATTCAAAAGCAATCTCAAAGAGCCACACCATGTCAATTGCCGTGCAGAGAAGAGGAGAACAGCAGAAGACTGGCTTGTGTTTTTGCTGCAAACCTTTTAATACATCTATCAGGAACAACTGCCACTTAATTAAATGCATTTTCTACAAATCAAACTTAAGATCGAGGGGCAATATCTATTTTTTTTTTTACCTCAACCTTAATCAAGAGATGGGGAAAGTACCAAGAATGAAACTGATAGGGACGGGGGGCTACCGGGCACAACAATCAATACCATTGTAATTAAAGAAGCAGAGTGTTTCTATAAAGCTATTTCACATAGTGTTCTGCTGCTACGCAGTTACTCCGTGGACAATTTATTACACTTAAAGCATTCAGCCAGGGGCCCCCGCTCCCTGCACGCTCGTACAGAAGAGAGGCGAACGCCTCACAGAAAATCGGAATTCGTCGGGCTTCCCGTTCTCTTTGCTATTGAATTTTCTTCACAACCCCCCCCCCCCCCCCCCCCCCCCCCACTCCACATAGACCCATTCTCTAAACCCCCACCCCCCAACACACAGACACATTCTCTTTTACCCCCCCCCCCCCCCACCCCCCTACATAGAAACATTCTCTCCATAACCACCCCGTCTTTCTTCAATGGCTTGAGATGAGATGAAAATGCCCTGGGAGCCGCAAATGCCCCACGCCAATGAATGAGAGATCATTTCACCTGGCCTGTGCACGGGGGGGGCAGCGAGCCGCACACAGCAATGTGTGAATAATACCCCATCGGCCACAACACTGTGGGGTGGGTAGGGGGGCTTCTGAGGGGTGGGGGGGATTCTGGGGTTGCCTGATGGGGAAGACAGAACAGGGCATTCACGGTCTCTTTTCTTTTTTTCTGTCCATTTCCACACATGTAACATGTAACATGTAAGCTGCCTCTGCTGCTGCCTCTCCTCCTCAGTGCCTCCACGCCGCCTCAACTCAGCAATGAAAATTGGAAATCAGAGCAGAGTGGTGCATTAAAGAGAGCCTTAATTGAAAGTGGATAAAAGAAAAAAAAAAAGGCGAAAGGAAGAAAAAAACAAAAAGAGAAACAAAAAAAAAAGAGCGAGAGGACAGATGGAAAGAAATGATTTGAACCCTCTGGAGTGGTCAGTGCTTCATCCACAATCGATGGAGCACAGATTACTGGCCATCCACATGTGATCCAGCTAATGGAACACTGCAGCTCACGGCTCACTGCCTCTGACTGGACGGGTGGGTGGCGGTGGTGGTGTGTGTGTGTGTGTGTGTGTGTGCGTCCGTGCATGTGTGTCTGTGCGTATTGGGTAATAGTGGGGTGGTGGCGGGTTGTGTGTGCGTCCGTGCATGTGTGTCTCTGTGTGCGTGTTGGGTGATGGTGGGGTGGGGGTGGTGGGTGTGTGTGTGTGTGCGTCCGTGTGTGTGTGTGTCTGTGTGCGTATTGGGTAATGGTGGGGTGGTGGTGCTGTGTGTGTGTGTGTGTGTGTGTGTGTGTGTGTGTGTGTGTGTGTGTGTGTGTGTGTGTGTGTGTGTGGATATGTGTGTCTATGTGCGTGTTGGGTGGTGGTGATGGTGGTGGAGGTGGTGCTGTGTGTGTGTGTGCATGTGTGTGGATGTGTGTGTCTATGTGCATGTGGGGTGGCGGTGGTTGTGGTGGGTGGTGTGTGCGTCCGTGCATGTGTGTGTTTATGTGCGTGTTGGGTGATGGTGGGGTGGTGGTGCTGTATGTGCATGTTCATCCGTGCATGTGTGTGGATGTGTGTGTCTATGTGCATGTTGGGTGGTGGTGGGGTGGTGGTGATGGTGTGTGTGTGTGTGTGTGCGTCCGTGCATGTGTGTGGATATGTGTGTCTATGTGCGTGTTGGGTGGTGGTGATGGTGTGTGTGTGTGTGTGCGTCCGTGCATGTGTGTGAATGTATGTGTCGATGTGCGTCTTGAGTGGTGGTGGGGTTTGTGAGAGAGAGCTAGGAGGGTCTGGGGAAATACAAGGACAATCGGGCCTCTTTCCCCGGGTCTGCAATCGATGATGTACTGGTGGAGACCACAGATATCCTGATCACATTGATTACTGTGCATCAGGGGGGTCAGGAGGCAGGCTCTGGTCAGTGGTCAAAAGTTATGGGGCATTACACGTCTACTGACCCAAGGAGAAAGAGTAAGAGAGTGAGTGGGAGAGAGAAAAAGAGAGATAGAAAGAGAGAGTAAGAGAGACAGAGAGAGAGAGAGAGAGAGAGAGGGAGAGAGAGAGAGAGAGAGAGAGAGAGAGAGGGAGAGAGACAGCAAGAGAGAGAGAGAGAGAGAGAGAGAGAGAGAGGGGGGAGAGGGGAGAGAGAGAGAGAGGGAGGGAGAGAGAGAGACAGAGACAGAGACAGAGAGAGAGAGAGAGAGAGGGAGAGAGATGAGGGGGGAGGTGAGAGGTAACCAAGCTGATCTACAGAGATCCCTCAGGGCTCATTGGGACATGTTTATGACAACAGCTACACAACCTGCTGAAATGTTTAAAAATTAAACAATCCTCCAACGAATGGTCAATACGAAGAAACTCCACTGGTGACCCACTTACTGAAATATCCAATCTGTTTGATCTGTTTTTATACCTATACCAATATCCAATTTACGAGTGTCACCTTGAGACTCAACAAAGCACAAATTACTGAAATTTACAACAGACATGCAATATATTCCTCCTTTCTCTCTCTCTCTCTCTCTCTCTCTCTCTCTCTCTCTCTCTCTCTCTCACACACACACACACACGCACACACACGTTAGAAAGACACCTTAAGTAGAGTGTGTGCTGTCTAAATGTAAATGTGTATTTTCTGTTGTGTTATGCATGATGCAGTCTGACAATTAGAATCCTGATTTGTTTAAATGTAGAAAAAAACATGAACATTCTTTTTCTGTTGTAACCATCTCCTTTTCATTGGACACAACACACACACACACAGAAACACCTACACAAAAATGCTTCCAAACAGGCCCACCCCATGTGTATTACTCTATGACCTGATGAGTTGATGAGTAGGACCTTTACAAGCTCCTGTGAAGCTTTGGCATTGTAGCACTGAGGTAAAACAGCATTAGCAAACAGCATCAACCTGTTTCATAACATCACCACAATCTGTCTTTATCTTCTTTCTTAAAAAAATCTCAGGCGAAGGGATTTGACTTAGAGCCCATTTTCCCCCGCTTTGTCACCGGGAGCCTGAATCCTGCAGTGTCTATCAAAGGCGAGAGACAACGGCACTGCAGCAATCTTCGGGTCTCCTGGGTGACATTGCGAAGATAAGAGGGGGGATTTTCAGTCAATAGGAGGAATTAGAGCTTAATACCCCCATTAAAAAAGCCCCAAGCAGATGCCCAACGTTAGCACAACACCAGGAGGAGGGGGCCCGCTGTGTGGAGTTGCTGTGCTGTGTGCAGGTGCCTCCATAGATTGCTGCTAAACAAATCACTGTCGTCATGTGAACACCTTGCCGCCAAGGCAACATGGCCAAATCACAACAGAACTCTCATCCAAGATTATCCAGCAACAACTGTGTGTAGTATGGGTCAATTTCTAAAACTACACGACAAAATACACAAGACATCTCAAGAGATCATTCACAAAAGAAAAAAACAAAAACACTTAGTCATCATGCAAATCCTTCATGACTCAAGATGATGCATGTGAATTCCGA
>CM059276.1:28407709-28425209 GCA_030347295.1 Setipinna tenuifilis
AAATAGATCGTTGGGTGTCATTTTTAAATGAAATGGGCAAAAAATTGGTTGGCCAAGTTTAATGATAATTTTGATAAAATCTAAATCAATCCATTCATTATATTTATGTTTATGATTCTTGGCAGATGTTTTTTTCCGAAGCAAAATTAGTTCACAAACAAGCACAAGTTAATAACTGAACTTCTAAAAATGAACTGTGTGAGCAATGTTTGATGCAGACACCACTGAAATTTTTAATTTTTTACTGAGAAATGATAACGACCAAAAAAAGCAAAAGCTAATGAAAGCATGGAGGGCAGCTAGAAATGTGTTTTTTAAAGAACATGCTCCTATGCCACTGAAATTATGTGTGTCTTCATGAATTATGGAGGAGTGTTTTGACTTCAGGCAGTGAAGCAGTTTACAAAAACCCAATAAAATACAGTAACCCCATATGACTTCCACTCTTATAGCATCACCATATTTTCAGGTTACAATACCCATTTTGTTTGGGTACACACAGTAAACAATAACACAATAAAATGTATCCCTCGTGACAATGGCGATGTGTGAGGGTGTGACCTGAAATGTGCATTACAATTCAGTTATCTTCCCCACCACTGAATGTCTGTGGCAAGGTGTGTTCATTCTATTTGTGACAAGCAAAAAATTCTCATCAGACAGGTGAAGAAAAAATATAGGAAAGAAATGCAGCAGGAGTGGTGTGTTTGTGTGTTTGTGTGTTTCTAACGGGGAGTGTGGCGAGTGCTTTGCTAAAGTGCTAAACATCCTGAAACAGTCTCCGCTCCCTCTGAATCACTAATCGCTCAGCCTACTCTACTTTATTTCCCCAAAACTTGGGAACCATAAACAACCTCCCCAGCAAATAGCTTTTATCTATGTTCTGCTCAAAATTCATACGCCGCGTATGAAGTCCTCCCCCACCCTCCACTCCACTCTCCCAAAGTCTACTCAGACGCAGTTTGTGCCTGTGGACAAAAACACAAACAGAGCAGAGCGGAGAAACCTGAGAGTTGAGAGTTGGGCTTGCACACTCCCGCATTCCCTCAGAAGTCTGAGTGCGGCAGGTTGGGCGGCGTGTGGTGTAGCACTTTGTTGTGGTGTCCTCGCAAACACAACATGGACTACGCCTCTTGCTCCCAGCCCTCTCGCTTTATTTCCTCATAAATGGGGGGAGCTTTCACAAGGACTGCTAACTGTAACACACATGATTCATGTGGTCAGTGTAATATAAGTCCTGTATCTGTGGTCTCCATCTGTTGGGTGACCAACGTGCAGTGCATGCTCCAGCCAGAGGATACTGTGTTTTTTCATTAATCCACTGTGTGTGTGTGTGTGTGTGTCTGTGTGTGTGTGTGTGTGTGTGTGTGTGTGTGTGTGTGTGTGTGTGTGTGTGTGTGTGTGTGTGTCTGTGTCTGTGTGTGTGTGTGTATGTGCGTGTGTGTGCGTGCATGCGTCCGTGCATGCATGCATGTGTGTGTGTGTGTGTGTGTGTGTGTGCGTGCGTGTGTGTGTGTGCATGTGTGCGTGTGTGTTATGATGTGTGCTGGGCCTCTGTTCCATCAGTACACATGCGGAGGAGCATGCCAGGTGTCATAGGCATCTACAATGGAGCCCAAATGGAAAGCACTTCCTCAACCACGCCCCACACTTCTCTGATTAGTAGCCCACACAGGTTTGGCCAAATATATAAACCCTTTTATTGACTATTTCCAGACATTAATCTCCGTGAAGACTGAGGTGAGACACAGCATTACAGCATGATCTCTGTTCTGTGTATGAACATCAATTAAATCTATTAAAAAATATACAAGGCTTATCTGTATACACATTCATGGGATTTATGAGATATTTTTTCTGTAACAGGGAGATGAACTTTACCAGAGAAACGGATAAATGAATTGTTTTTTTTTTTTTTACAACCTATAAGATTTTATGAACAAGAAGACATTTTATAGTCCCATTAATGCGGCCCAATTTTGCACAAATAAACATGGCGTAAGGCATGGCAATGAATCTCCACAAACACACTTTCATGCTCTTTCATCTAAACTATGCAGTTTTTTGGCTCTTTGATGTAAGATAGTCTTCACCACTTTACACAGGAGGTTGGACGTGGTGAAGATGTTCAGAAGCACTGATTCAGTGGCCTGATTTACATGTTCACATAACCCTACATACTGGTAGAAGAAAGCCAGGCTAAATATGTGCTTAGACATTTTAAATGTTGTCTTTCTAATCACTGCCATTTTCATTTAATACCTTGTGGACACTCCTAGGAGTGCTCAGTAAATCAAATACTCAAAGCACACAATGTAATCCGCCGCGACCATTTTCCAAAACTAAAGTACTTTTTTTTGCAAATAACTAATATTTTGTCAAGTTAAAATAAAGAGAGAGGGAAAAAGGGGGGTGGGGGTGTTGGCGTGTTGGGGGGAGACCACCAGAGGAGAAAAGACAAATGGCCGGACAAAAGGAAGTAAAGGCAAACAGAGCAGTGGTGTGTTGGCTGAGCCCATTGGCTACGAGACGAGACAAGGGGAAGGGGAATTCTCAGCCTTACAGAACCCGTGCTCCATGCTCCATGGGTGTTGAACTGAGGCAAGTGCTGCTTGCTTGGATCAATACAGCCAACAGACCCCCAGATAAGCCTTTCATTACTTCACTGTAATGGAGACTCCCAACTCAATGCCACACAGCATATCGGCCCCATTTGCTCTACTGAAACTGAGCAAAGACAAGTTGTGTTTTCTTTTTTTTTCTCTTCTTTTTTTCTTTTCTTTTCTTGGCTAGGGCTGGTCTTTAACACGAGTTTAACAACTGGCTTACCCTTGAGTTACTCTCTGTCCTTAAATAGAGACTGAGCTGCAAATAAAGGTTAGATCTTTAATTGCCTAAGTCTCATTAGTTTCGCTAACATGCTATGAACTATGGCGGACGTTCAAAAACACAGAGGCAACAGATCTTACTGACTACTTCTCTCTTTGGCCAGACACACACACTAAGCCAGTCTGTGACCTACTAGAACAGTAACAGCACAGACCAGCTTGTTGTATCTCTATGGCCTTTGAGCTGGTCAGTGTGTGGACCTGCCAGTTGGTTTAAGCTATACATACACTGTGTGATATTTTCAATCGTTTACTTAGCTCCAGTTTTAACTGTATGACTAAATTGCAGGGTGTAAAAGTTCGCAGTTCAAGATTCATGTTCTTAAACTATATAGCCCGATGCTCAGATGCAACCGGACTGCTTACACTGTATGTCCATACACAACCCGTCTGGCTCTTTACCAGGATGTCAAACAGGTTTGATTTTCTTGTGAACATACAATTGCTGATCAAAAGTAGGTGTTAATAGCAAGTGTTAATATCTTTTCGCTACTACATGTAGGCTATACTACATGATGTACGACACAAAATAAGCCAAAACTCTGATCCCAAAAACAGTTGCATGAGTGAAAAAACAGCTTAAAATAGGCCAAAAGTCCCACAGTGAATGCTCATCATTACTGAACATTCTAAAGACTAACTGCCAACTTTAGAATGCTGGTGTTTGTTGGGGAGATTTGCACCTTATATTTTAGCCAATCTTTTTGGGATTAGGCTATTTACTTTTTATTTTGCAACATGTCCTTCTGATAGCTTGCTAGCTAAAAACATGAATAGTGTTTAAAGTATTTGAAGTGCTGTTGGCCTGAATAAACAGTGTTGTCAATAGAGTATACTTTAGTAGTGCCATTTGCCTGAATTAGACACAAAGTCATTTGATCAAAGGCTAACAGTTGTAACTCTAAAAACACATCTTAAACATTATGTAAGACAACAAGAAAACATTACATAACGGATAAATAAAATTACATAATAAAATACAGTTAATGAAGCCCTTGTGAATTCATGAATGATAACCAGTAAATGCCCTGCTTTGATCAACCCATGTGCCTGCTACACAAGTAAGGTTGAATTCTGTGTCTTGCCATTCTATTCATGCAAGGTACCATGTACAACACTTTTAAAAATGAAATAGAAAAATGTGCAATGCCTGCCAAAACATTAACAACATTCTCACAACATTGCATAATAATCACATCATTTCCCATTTTGTCTTTGAGACTCAAGATATGAATGTTGGGCTCATAGCCACTTCAAAAGCATATTAGCAGATTCTGATCTCAGTCGCCTGCTTCCCATAAGTGGTGTAATAGTGTCTGCTCTTAACTGCTTATTCTGTTTCACCCCACAGATGCTCTGTTGAACTGCTGTGTTGTCTGGGCTGGTAAAGCATCATTTCAACATAACCTTGGATAAAACAGTACTTTGGGTATAGGTCAACATCTATGCTTCAACCCACTCTTCTATGGCTTTTTTAACTGCTGAATAGGTAAGGTCATAATGCAATGACACAACCAGAGGAATGCCTTTAAATGTATGGGATAATAATGTAACGAGGCAGTCATTATTGTGGACTAAGCCTCGACAGTGACTCAGGACCTTGATGTAAAGCGGAGAAGGGGTCTTGAATCACTCTGAAGGGGCTTATTCTACATTATACCACAGCTTGGTTCAAATTCCCATTGTAATGCGTTCTTTAGAATGACAATTCATTTTCTATATATATATATATATATCCATTATCCCTTACATAATGACTGCCTAGCTGCCTGTTCTGCAGCCTTGGGTGTCTTGTTAAAGTCTGCCATAGTTTATAAATGCACTTGATTTAAGACAGAGAGAGGAGGCATGAATAAGATCTAGGCTGTGCCCCCAGGTTTGGCCTAAGAGTTGGACACTGTTTTGTTTTTTTATTCTGTTGAAACCATGCTGTGGTTGAGAATCACATCTATTAATTCAAGAAACGTCTGACTGTGTGTTTGTCTGTTCCACACATAACTCTTGAACCACTCATCCGCCTGATATCAAATTTGGAGAGTGTCATCCTAATGTTACGGGCGTGTGCAAGTTTCATGTTATTCGGGCAAAACATGCCAAAGATATCAGTCAAACAAGCTTCAATTGCCTTTTGTCTTGCAAACTGCTTTGGCCGTAGCCATGACAACACCAGGCTGATAGGATTCACAACGCTACCTGCTACAATGTTCGACATAACACGACTAATGACATGCCTACAATGTTAGACCAAACACGACTAACGATATAACTACAATGTTGGACATAACACAAGTGAACATTTGCCCACAGCAAGGCTGCTACGCAGGTAAGATACGCAACAGCAAACTACAGCACTGCACACATAGGCCTACAGTGCATACAGATGACACGTAGAGGAGACAGAACTTTTCACGTCTAAATCCCGGTTATCCCACATTGCAAAACAGCGGCTAATGACAATCTCACAACTCACTCAGTGCAAATGTATTCATGTAGGCCTCCTTCTTTCACCTAATATCACCCACCTTAACAATAAGGTAGCCTATACAAAAAGCATAATACTCTGGGATATCTTTTACGGGCTCTGCCCAAGTTATATATAAAAGAGATATTGCCCTTAAAGTCAGCACCTTGTTCCAGTATTTTGTCTGTTAAATCATTATCTGGTGGGTGTGAAAATGGGTAATGCTCTCTGGCAAAACTGCGGACCTGCAAATATGTGAATAAGTGTGTCTGAGGTATATCAAAATCCCTCTGCAACGTCTGAAATGAAATAAAGGTATTTCCCTAAAAAATAAATCCTTCCAAAAATAATTCCAATATTATGACACAGGGGTGAAAAGCTGAGTCAAGCTGTCTGGCAGGACACTCATCATTATGAGTCCGAGGCATAAAGCCACTTGCGAGGGTAAGATTAAGGTGCTTCCTAAATTAGTGCCATATCTTAAGGGAGGGTTTGGTAACAGGATTTTGAAGAGGAATAATTGGATCTCTTAGAAAAAGAAGCACGGAGACTAGGTATTGGGTGAAAAAGAGGGGTGGACCTCAGTGCCCATGTCTGCCCAAGTGGGGCCCCATCCTAGTCTAAAAGATGTGACCCAATAAAGTAAAAATTTGGAAAGATCGGCTGCCCAATAATAAAACATTAATTCAGCAGTGACAGTCCCCTGCTCCAGGATGGACTCTTGGGACAGATTTGTTCCAGATAAATGATGTAATGTGTGAGTTTAGGTCTTTGAAAAAAAGAAACAGGGAGAAAAAAAAAGCATGGCAGCATTTAAAAGGCATACAAAAATCGAGGGAGAGCTGTCATTTTCACAGTATTGACTCCACCTGCCAAAGAAATGGGAAGGACTGACAACTGCTTCAAATGCTGCTTTGTATTCTCAAGGAGCTCTTAAAGTTACCATACAGATTCTTGTAAGAGTGTGTAAGCGCTATGCCAAGGTAGCCAAATGAGTCTCAGTCTAATCTGAATGGGTAAGTGTTGTATTTAAAGCCTAGAATTAGACTATTAATTGGAAGAGGTGCACTTTTGATTAAATTTAATATACATCTAGATAATCTTTTGACATCGTTAAGTAGATTGACAAGATAAAACAGAGGAAGAAGGATTAGAAAGGAGCAAGTCGTCAGCATACAATGAAACCTAATGAGTAACACCCCCTCTCACAATACCAGGCAGTCTGTTACCAGCTCTAAGTGCTATGGCCAAGGGTACAGCAGCGAAATTAAACAAAAGAGGTGATAAACCAGCCTTGCCTAACCCAATGCTAAAAAAAGAAGAAATAGGAATTCATAAAACTGGTGTACACCACTGCCTGAGGAGTCTTATAAATGAACTCAATCCATGTTCAAAATGTAGGGCCCAAAACCCAAATTCTTAAGCACCTCAAAAAGATAGGACCACTCAATGCAGTCCAATGCCTTTTCGACATATCATGAAAGAAGAATTTCATCAGTATCAGTAGCATGATCAGAGGAAAGTATGTTGAAAAGGTGCCACGTATTAAAAAAAGATGGCCTACCTGGTATAAAACCAGTTTGATCAGGGGAGAGGAGTCAGATTCAACTCATTGTGCCACTATATAACTTTGGTGAGGGTTTTGTAATCATAACAGAGAAGACTAATAGGAAGATACGCACTGCATTGCAAAGACTCTTTGCCTCTCTTCAGTAAAACTGAACTATGTTATGACAGCCTGGTTCATTGTTTCTGGCATTTTCTGTGTAGACAGGATTTCCCCATACAAAGAGCAGAGAATTGGTGTCAATTTGTTTGAGAATGCTTTATAAGATTCAACCAAAATCGCAACCTGCTGCCTTACCACTTTGCAACAAATGAATGGCTTGATTAATTTCCTGAGATGTTGAGGCGTATCAATGGTTGCTCGTGCCTCTAAGCTGATTTGTGGAATATCCAGATCCAGAATCTTTGAGACCCTTGCAGCAGCCTCAGATGTATGGATGCATAGTTCGAATTACAGGGGGTACTGTGGGGGGGGGGGGGGGGGGGGGGGGGGGGGGGGGGGGGTTCGGTACCGCCTAATCAAGATCCAGAACCGCCCAAAGACACAAAAATAGCAGGGTTAGGGTGTACTGACATAGTCATGTAATTAATGTAAAATGTAAAAGGTAGTACTCCCTGTAAATAAATGGTACCCCCTGATTATGGAGGAGTAATTCACACTCTGTAAGGATGTCAACATAATAATCTCTGAAGTGGTCACTGAAGGTCTGTGGGTGAGTGGAGGTTGCATTGGGTGCTGTACGAATGTTAGAAACAGCAGCTTTCACTGCCTCTCCCCCTCCTTATCCTATCACACTGCCCCTAGTGTGTTTGCTGACATTAAAACAGGAGCTGTTCCATTTCTCTGATCGACAGGCAATCATATTCCAATTGTAGTAATAGAAGTGCTTTGTGTAAGGATGGACTATGGTCAATGTGCAATTTTAAAATCCAAATCTTTAATCTGTTTAGATAAATCAGTAAGTTTTCTGCACAGCATAAATTGGAGTGGGCTGTGCAGGACATAATTTGAAAGTCTCCCAGATGATGCTGTATGACATGCCAGGTGTGCAGTTCATTTAAAAAAATGAAATAAATAAATCTACTTGACTGCTAATTAACTCAGTAAAATTGTTATCGGCTATTAAAAGTGAATCTAGGTGCCGGGTTATGCGTATTACACTGCTATTGGGGAAAAAAAGCAGATCTATCTGAAGTGGACTATGGTTTAAATATAATGATGGTATGATATTGAAAGTGATTTATTTAAAAAATGGAATTGGTCATGAACAAGAAAATAATCAACTCCTGAATAAGACCTGTGCACTGGAGAATAAACGAAATATTGTCTCGCGATAAGTATTGTTAGTTCCACCACTGACCATGGCAACGATGGTGCTGCTGTGGAGAGGACGAGCAGTACTAAGTTTCTGGGGATGCACATTTCTAAGAATAGAATAGAGTATAGAATATAGAATAGAATAGAATATGTCTTTATTGTCATTGTCACAAGTACAACAAAATTGAAAGTGCTTACCAGTCAGTGCAATAGATAAGGTAAAAGGGCCTCTCCTGGACCAACAACACCACATCACTGGTCAAGAAAGCCCAAAAACAGCCAGAAAGTGTCATTACTGGCTGCGTCACTGTGTGGCACAGAGGCCTCACGCCTCATGCCAAAATACTCACGCATGGTGGGTACAGCCAGCAGGATCACCGGTGCCCCTCTGCCCTCCATCATGGACACGTTCAACACATGCTTCACCCGCAGAGCCATCAGCATGGCCAAGGACACCTCCCAGCCCTCACTCACACCCACACTCACACCTCAGCCTCCTGCCTTCAGGTAGAAGGTACCAGAGCTGGGGAACAGCTTCATGCATTAAGTAGTGCAATACTCAATGGATAGTAAACTCAATACACTTCCTCCCCCCTTTGCCTTCTGAAAGGCTACACACACACTACACCCCCTACATTTCTAAACTCCACACACACACACACACACACACACACACACACACACACACACACACACACACACACACACCCTACCTCCGTCCCTGAACTTCACACACACATCACCTACCCCATTTTAGTCGTATGCCTTTGTGTATAGTCCTCTCTCCCATTGCATTTTTGCACGACACATAAAAAGAGTCTTGTAGTCTAATCTGTCCCTGCTCAGGGAAACTTACTTAAGGCACCTCTGTCTCCTTGTGTGCTCTGTCTTTCACTCCTCCACTGTATTTTCACACAGTATTATCTGTTTACGACTGCACTGTGACACTATTTTCTGTATTTGCACCACCTACTTCATTGTGTTGTCTCACTGTCTGTCTAGTTATTGCACTGTATTGTCTATATTTACTGTTGTTTAAGTTATTGTGTAGTCCCTTTTGTACAGGTTTTATACAGGTTTATGTCTACCTATGATTACTGTCAGAGACAAGAAAAAATAGCATTTCTATTTTTCTGTATGCCCTGCACATATAGGGAAGTTGACAACTAAAAAAAACCTTGAAACCTCGAACCTTTCATCATCTTGTGAATATCACATTTGAACACTTAGGAATTAAAAGGCATTGCTGTAGCAGTATCCCCTTCATCTCTGGTCTGGCTAACTGGAGGAGACCTTGAGGTAGTTGTGATAGACTGTAGCGCCTGGGAACATTTATGCAACATATGTCTTGTCCAGCAGTTGCAGAAAACAAAAAAAATATCGCTTCTGAATTACAGTACTGTTTAAAATCAGTTATCCCTGAAAGTTATCATTTAGTCATCATGTATTTTCCAGCAAAGCTTCACACATGCATCCTACTGCATACCTGCCCAGCATCACCCCAGGGGCACCACTAAGGGGGGGCGTAGATCAGGACGACTCAGGTGGCCCAGAGCTTCACAGGGGCCCACAACGGACTATGATATCATTGGGTGGGGGGCCCAAAATTATTTTCTTTCAGGGGGCCCACAATGTCTAGCGGCACCCCTGATCACCACCATTGTATTATATTTTAAAGATGTTATTGCCGCTTCATGGCTTCTGCTGAAGAATATAGTTCATTGAGAAAAAAAAATACTTTTCAGTGTTGCATAGCAAAATATCCAGCTGTTAAATAACTTGTTGCAGCGTATATTATTCCATTTCCATTCCATTTCAATTCCATTATGATAAGTAAATGGACTACTTGCAGAGGGATATGAAAGATACACAAAACCTGTTGCCATTGACAGCAGTCGTTATATTTTAGTGGTCATTACACAAAATGTATCAGACCTCGGAATGTTGGAGTGGCCCATTCAAAGCCAATGGGGCATTTGTCAGCATTCTAAAGAGCTGTATATGTCACAAGCTCTCTCTCGACTCTGTGAGCTGTGTAGGTAACTTTCCACTACGTTCACCAATTACCAACCACGCCCCCTTCCACCCAGTCTATCAGCGTCTCCACCCGCTGTCACTCTGCAGTCAGTGGCTCTGCTATCTGTTTCTCATTACATTACATTTACATAATAAGCTAACAGAGGTGTTGAGGAACACAGAGTAAGCAGACTACCTTTATACATACAGGGAGATGTATGTGCCTAACTAAGTTTCCCAGAGCAGGGACACTACAGACACACATACTGTACTTCCCACATGGGGACAGAGTAAGAGAGACTTGGTTTAGTGATTGTTACTTTGGTAGTTTCTTATTACCTACTGAATTACTCTCTGCATTTAAACCCCTGCTCCTCAGTCTCTCCTTGTCAGATAGTCAGTTTTGAATGCCTGCTTTACCTGCTCACAATCCTGACTCTCGGTTACAACCCAGACCGTGTCGACCCTACCTTCTGCTCTTAAACTTTGAATTTGGCCCGTGTGTTCCCTGTACCTCTGCCTGTTTCCAGCCTGCCTGGTGCCCCAGCCTGCTCCCCTGAGTGCTGTACCTGTACGACCGCTACCTGTTCACCTCTGGAGGCTTGCCCGTCAGCAAACGAGCGGTCAGAGCCCCTCTCTGCATCTCCTGACACACACACACACTCCCACTCCCTTTTCCCCGCAACTTTAATAAACTGTGGTTCGTGTCGCAATTGGTTTCCTCGTTTGTCTAGTCCATGACAGTATAATAAGCTACAAAATGACATTTTTTTTACAGCTGGGCTGCTGTTCTTTATAGTATTACTTTCCAAAGGGTTAAAGGTCACACTGTTTTCTGAATGTTCTAGAGCATTTTGGCTCATACGCTCCCAAGCAAATGCTTTTAAAAGTTCTCAAAACTATGGTCAGTTGCATAACAGAACAGACCGCTATAAGCTGAACACTCAAGGACAAGACCTGTGCATCAACATGCTGCTGAACGTCTCTATTAAGTGGTTTCGTGACTAACAAAAACAAGAAAAAAAAATGATGATGGCTAGACCTCTTGCAATGTTCACTTTCACATTAAAACCCATGGGTGGGAGTGATAAAAAAAACATTAAATTAAACAGTTCATTTAGATTACTTGAGAAGCATCTGCAGCTGAATGGATGTTGCAATTAGGCCTTGAATGTCTGGGAGAAGAATCGTTTAGCCACATGATTTAGAAGACAGCATCCACCTCTTTGACCCTTAGCAAGCTGACAAAAGGTACTGGACATTAGCAAGGAAAAGCATTTAACACAGAGTAAAAGGTGGACTGGAATCACCTTGTCAGGCAGTTTTCTTTCGAATGTTTTTTTTTAAATAAATAAAATACACCATGGTTGTGTCTTTCACTATCTTTGATTATCTGCCAAGTAATATCTTAGCTGGGTCAGGAAGGGCATATCCAGGGTGGGCCAAAAATACAGGACACATTTTAAATGCTTATCGCAATCTAAAAATGATAGAGAGTAAAACACATATTTGTTAGAAAGCTGACATTCAGGAGTTTTTGACACATAGGTTAATTTCTGTGGACACCACTCTGGAAGCAAATTAAAGATGTCTAAAATGTAACAGTTGGTTTGGACAACCATTTGTTTTACAGGAACACAGCCAAGAACATTTCAAAGAATAGAGCTGAATTAAATTTAAAATGATGAAGAGGTCATTAAACATTTTCAATAGAAACATTTCCCAGTCAGAATAAGTGAAATATACAGAAACTGTTGATGATCAAAATTTGTGGCACGCATCTCTGTGCATGCCTCCTCACAATAGCGTCGAGGTTGCGGCAGAATGGAATTCTGTAATGAGCGCAAGTTCTGGCCTGTGTTTGGGATCCATGCGCAGAGCTGCGTGCCACAAATTTAAATAATTGACAGTTTCCTTATTTAAAATGTGTCACGTATTTTTTAGCCCACTGTATGTTTCTTACTTCCGGTTGAAGTGGTGAATGGCCATTGCTGGTAAACACCTTATCCCGAATACTGAAGATTCTGACAGCGTTGTCTGCCCACACACAAGCATGTGTTAGAACGTTGTTGTTGGTCACCAGGTTGGTTGTAACAAGAAATCAGGATACTAGTGTTTTTCATGTTAACCAGGATATTAGTAACCCCAATTACTCTGCATTCATGTAAACACCTTATCCAGAATTAAATTGGGATACACCCCATATTTGGGATACTTACGTCCATGTAAATGTAGTCATTGACTACACATTGCCCTGGTTCATTAAACATTCTAGAACAAAACCTCTTACCCTGACTCCCTTCTAGAACTCCCCTTTCACTTAAACCCCACTGGATTTGAGGTGGCTCTTGAATATGAGGACAATAACGACATAACATACTTTCCTCAGATATTAAGAGAGAAGGCTGGGGAATAACACAGCTCATTAAATTACATATGCTGTACCTGACCTCCAGCTGATCCCTCTCCGTCAGCGCCCTTGCACCATGTGGATAATGTTCTCTCTCAACATCTCTTGTTCATCCATAAATGCATCTGACCTCTCATTCTCACTCAAATCACTGACTATTTGACAAGGGCACTGAAGCATTGGTATTCAGGACCAATTATATAATTGTTTTTTTTCCTCCTCTTGATCTGCGTTTTTGCTGCCTACAAAAGCAGACTGAAAATTGCAGACTGAAATTGCAACTGTGAAACTGTTAGGGTTACACTTGCAGAACTCGTGATCGAGTATCGATGATGTAAAAGCCATATACGCTTATGCTGTGCAGTCTATTTTAGATGAAAAATGTTAATCAAGAAGCCCAATCAAACACTTTACGACCACATGTCCATAACACCAGGTAGCTTTTAAAAAATGACTCATACAGGAAGAGGAAGTCCAACTACTCTATGTTGATGAAGAGGCATGGCAGCACATTCCCTTAAATGACCTGACTTCCCCACACTTCCACGAGGTGTGTGAGCCCTCGTTTGGCTGGGCGAGCTCGCCACAGAACATCAGCATTAACTGTCTCTCACTTCCTTGTAACATTAATTAATAGGAAACCTACTGGGCAAATTTAATCTAGTATTTTTTTTTCTTTCTGCGCAGTACATTTTATTGGCTGTTAGGCAGCTGTCCATACTAAAGCTATTTTTGCTGCAGTGGCCTGCAGGGTCACTGGTGTCCGTGAGTTATTAGAAACTCTTTTGCATCTCCCGGGAAGTGCCCTGGACATGAACATTTCTTGCTACACAAATATATAGCAATTATTATTATATTTATCAGTAAATGATAAATTGCCTTAAAAGTATGGTACATCTAGGTTTGGGTGGAAAGGAGTTCAAGACCATAATTCATAGTTAATTACAAAAGTATTGTGTAACTAATTTACTTTTATTTAACCAATTTAAATCAAACGTTGTGTTCTTTTGTAAGGCTGTGGATTTATTATTAAACAGTTTAAAGTGTCATCTTTTTTTTGGCCACGTGATAGCACAATGTACGGCTCCTGAATGGAAAATAGGTGTGAGGCACCCTGTGGGGAGCTCTACTTACAGAGAAAAGGAAAACAACACAGTTTTTGAGAGTTATCATAGTAAAAGGGATTTGCTGTGCATTTCAGATTTCTCTGTGGAACAGAGACCATGGGCCTAATTTTTTCAGAACCACCACAGAAAATCACCCGTATTTCCCATCCTGAAGTTTCTACACACCAGGCACCACATCAACAAATATGTCTACTACCCAAAAACACAGCATGTGGAGTAAAATGAGTGAATGGGAAATGAGCCATGAGGAAATAAAAGGCGGTTTTAATTAAAAGTGCCTTTACATAGCTTACCTTGAACCAAGGAATAGAGGGAAAAGGTCTTAAAACTTTTTAGAACTAGGCTTTGGCGTTTGTCAACCAGACACCAAAAAATCAACAGCGTGGGCTTTTCCTTAATCTATATGCGACTGTAGTAATAAAAATAAATATACCAATATGTACTTATTTAATGAGTATTGTATAAGCTTAAATGAAATGTTCAACTACCATTTTCTCTAAAGGACAGACTAAAAAAGTCCTGAAAATAGTATGAGTATATGATGCATGCAGAGCACTTTCCAAAAATGCTTACTGAAAACAAACACTAAAATGCGCTTGTATCCTCCTGAGTTGTGCCTACAATGAGGAGGAAAGAAACCGTATTAATTAATTATTACAAAGCCTCCATCCTCGGAGAGGCTTTATTTCTTTTATCCGCAATCTCAGAAACGTGGTAATTTAGGAGAGCAATGTCCTGTTACCATTGTTGTTGATGTGAAACAAAAATGGAATCTTAATGGGAACAGCTGTCCCTTGCCTGCCTGCTGAACAGTGCAGCCTGTTGTGTCTACACACCACCACAGCAGCCTTAAATGGGGCTAAGATTCATGATTGGGTGCTGGAAAACAGGTGCCATTTTCAGGCTAGCAATATTTGCTCAGGGACTGGGGCTGGGGAAAGAAAAAAAAAAAAAAAAAAAACGAGCACATATTAGGTTATGCTCACTCCAATCTACGCTTCTCTGATAACCATTACTCTCTGTGGAAATAACTGCATAGCCTTTTTGTGTTATCCATTACACTGCGGGGCGATGCATTCATTGAGATGTATGTGAACCATGTGTCACATCTATTTTACCAGAGGACTGTGAATAAAATATATTTTTTTTGCACATGTTATGTGATACACTTCGCTTTGGCACTTGCATTAGATTGTACCCCACCCCCCCTGTTGAATGGACTCCATGTGGACATCGTTCAGGGTCAAACAGTTTCCCCATCCCAACCTTCATGATAATTTCCATATTTATCATTTCAAATTCACCAGGCATCAGTAGCAGTCTTCTATCAGGGGATGTGTAATTGCATTGTGTCTCCTCCATATTCTGACAGCAACAAGCTGTCTTCTCAACTAGAACTAAACATGCATAACATAAAACTGAAAACTGAAAATCTGCTTAACTGTCATTGTCTGATATAACTATTTATTTGTGTTCAAAATCCAAATGCAACTTTAACATTATCATCAGCAAAGGTACTGAAGGAATACTACTACTAGTACGTAGACCACTTCACATTTTCACATTTTGTTATGTTGCAGTCAAAATGCTAAAGAATATATTTCCCTTTTTATTCTACATTCAATGAAAAAAGTAACAAAAAAAAGTATCAACATCCTTCTCTCAGTGCTTAGGATAGGAGCCTTTGGCTGCGATTGAATTGTCATTCCCTAGCATTCTCAGGTATGACGCAAGAGGCTTTGTACAGACAGATCTTTGTGTATTCTTTTCAGTAGACTCTTTTCAGCTCTGTCAGGCTCTTGTAGACTGTTGGTCTTTTTTTCTCAGCTTTTCAGGTCTGCCCAGAGATATTTAATATGATTCAACTCAAGGGTCTGGCTAGGCCAGTCAAGGACAATCACGGTTGACCCTAAACGACCTCTGTATTCCCTCTGCTTTGTGCTGGGTCATTGTCCTGCTGAAAGGTGAACCTCTGGTCCATTCCTTAGGTGCTGAGTGCTCTGGGCAAGGGATGCAGTATGATAATGTTATCTCTGTAGCTTGCTGTAGCTGGCTGCCTCAATACTGATCAGTTACCCATTCTAAGCTGATGGAAAACAGGCGACACTTTAGTTTAGTGATCCTGTTTAAAGTGTATCTACATGCCACAACATATAACATTATGTATTTAAACTGTAAGTACCTAACAATAACCCTAATCCTTACCCCAAACCTACATTGTAAGTATGCAATGTTACTTGTTATAAAACACTCTGTTACACTGCACATAGGCCGATGCTGCCACCATATTTTGATCCTGAGAAGAGTGATGGGCTAGCATGGTAGCTTTACTTCATTTTGTACAGAGGGTCTGGCTGTGCTGTATTAAAAAGCATTTTTTTTTTTCCCGTGGAGGTGTGGACTCTGCTAAAATGTAAAAAGATTGGATCTGCCTTTACCCAAACATTAACATGAAGGAAGTTATGAAGCTTTCCGGAAATTTACGGCCTGGAACCAGCAATTTCAATGAGACTGGTGCCAAACTCTCTGTACAAAACTAAGTGAAGTACGAGGGGAAGGTTTACCAGGCTAGTGACGGGCAGGTGTTAACTGAAAGGGATAAATGTGGGTCTGAAGGACCTGTGTTTGACACCCCTTGCATGATGTGACCATGGTGCTGTGCAAGGTGTCCTATTCCATCCGAGTTGAGATGGTGTGAATGAGTTTGGGGTGTGGGTGGGGCAACACCTTATTTTGTGCATGAGAAATACCTGCTTGGGGTGAGTACCTGAGACAACTGCAACCTGTGTGACTCCCAAGCTGGTGGTGTGAGAGTTGGCAGCCCACTAAATGACTGTCACCAGTCTGACCAAAGAGCTGGCAACTCGTTCAGCCATGCTTGAGAAGTAGCAATGGTAATCCATTAGGGGACATTACCATGTTCGACTGGAAGAGAACGCCACATCACCTCAGATACATCACTTCACTTGGCTTCACTTCACACATCTTACTTATGGTGAAAGAGTCACAGTGTGCACACTAATTCACTTAATGCTTTGGTTTTAATGCTGTGGTGCAGCCATCACACATGCAAATGTGTTTCTAAAGTCTTCGAATGGTTGGTTAAATGCATTGGGGTTTAACTAGAATTGAGATCCCATGGGAGTATATACATAGTCCTTTAGATAGCCTCTCGTGTTCTCCTTCAGGCAAACCAGGAGTGAGTAATTCTGCAAGTAATTCTGTTTTAAGTGGAGTACACAACAATTTGGCTTGGAAATGTGTCCATTAAATGACAGTTTTAGGAAAATCACAAAAATATTTAACACAAGTAATATCTTCCACAATGTTTCTACAGAAACACATGCCCCTATGCTGCATAGGCTTCAGAACACATCTGCAGACATCCCAAGTCTCCCATGACCTCTGGGAGTCTCCAGCATTTGAAAGAATTGACTCCCGGTCGCCCGCAAGTAATACAAAATCTCCCGCTACTTTTCTTTACGCACATTTCTTTATGTAATTATAAGTGACAGATGCAGCCAGTGACAGGGAGACAGGCGGAGTGAGGCAGAGTGAGAGTGGCAGTCCCGTGTGGTGTTTCTGCAGATGTAATAGCCGACCTCTGTCTCTCTCATTATGCTATTCAGTTTTTGACTGAATAGCCTAATGGGAGAGAGGGAGTGGGTGGGGGATTGGGTAGTGGATGGGGGGGGGGGGGGGGGGGGGGGGTTG
>CM059276.1:28435209-28465209 GCA_030347295.1 Setipinna tenuifilis
TAACAGGGTAGTAAGAACTACCCACAATGTTAAATGACAGCACGGTCTGGCTCAAAAGCATTTCTCTCTCTATGCAAACTCTGTCTCTAAATGTGAGAAGACCGCAGTGGATGTTCAACTTGATGTCTCTAGAATTGAAGGGCAAGGAAGTGCACTGTCCATTGTCTCGTATAGTTTTATAACTCTGCCAATAGTGCCTGTTTGTATCGGCTATAATTTGCAGCACTACTTTGTCCTGACAATAAGAAGCCAACAAGGTGGCTAAACAGTAACTCTCATGCTGAACGTTTGACACCGAGTCAGTGAAACACTAGAAATTCAGTGCATTTAGTGCTGACACAAACTTTTCAAGGAGGAAAAACCTGCATTTCCATAATTAAGCTGTGAAATGCAATTATAATTCCTCAGTTCCAGCACTTGAGTTCATAGCAGCGGGGCAGGATATGAATTTTAGAGCAGGCTCCCGGGGAATGCGTCAAGTGCAAACAAACAGGGAGAGGAGAGGAGAGGACAAGAGAAGGGAGGAGAGAAGAATAGAGGAGAGGAGAGGACAAGAGAAGGGAAAGAAGAAGAGAGGTAAGAAAAGAGGAGAGAAGAGGCAGGAGAGGAGAGGGGTGGAGAAGAGAGGAGAGGAGACGACAAGAGAAGAGAGGAGAGAAGAAGAGAAGAGAGGAGAGTACAAGAGAAGAGAGAAGAGGAGAAGAAAAGAGAAGAGAGGAGAGTTCTCATCTGGAGTTTCTCTCTCCTTTTCTCTCGACTTGGTCTCGACACCAGGCTCCACCCAGCTCCACCCAGCTCCTGCTTCCACAGGTCTGATCAGCCAGGCCTGAAACCTGGTGCCCCACAGACTAACTATGAACACATTCACATTCAACACGAGACGCCACAGGAATAACAATTAAATAAGGAGATATCACAATGTCTTAGAAGCTGTTTTGAAAGTTTTTAGTTTTATGAAATGTAGAAAAGTGAAATGTGCAAAAAAAGGAAACTAAACAGAGAACTGTAGGCTGTAGGAAGAACTGAGGAAGATGTAGAATGCAGTTTGGATAGACATATTTGTCATCATACCTATTTCATTACAGTTAAACCTATGGTGTTAGCATAAAGAGGTAAACATATTGACACAATGACAAGTAAGAGAGAAACAAAAAAACTGTAAATAAATAAAACAGCACAATCACTGTGGGAATGGTTTACTTACTGATGCTTGCGTAACCTGGGGTGGAAGGGTCCCCTCCTGGGTTTAGCGTGACGCCAAAGGCCTTGTGCCAGATACTGGCCTCGTTGGGAACATCACAGGGGTCCACGTACAGCAGCACACCCCCGAAACCCATCTCCTCCAGGAGAGAGAGCTGAAAACCAAGATCAAGACCAGAGATATGAAGGAGGTATGAACAATTATTTGAGTCAGAGTGCACATGTGAACAAAATGAGGAAAAAAATAAACCACTCCACTCCAGTGTTGGTACTGGACATTGTATTGCAATTATGATGACATCATACAGAAATATACTTATATGAACTTATACTTATAGCTACTTATATACCATCAAAAGTGGCATATATCATTAGCCATTGGTTTTATTTCAAGGAGAGGAAGTTACCTTAAACATATGACTATGTTGGTTAATCAGCATTTCCGTTCTAACTATATGTTGGTGATTAGTGCAAATTAAATGACAGGCATTGTGAATTATCAGAAATATTCATGTTAGTATTAACAGTCAGAAGAGAATAGGCCTGTACTTTGGCCTGGGCTGCAGATTAAAGAAAGATGGCAAGGCGCATGTAGGGTCACACACGTCCATGCAGGGTCACACATGTCCATCAGGGTCTGAGCTGGCTGGGGGAGAGTGATTGAAGGGTACCCCAGGGTCAGTTTAGCCAATGGGGGAGAAACATTTGTTTGTTTGTGTGACAGACAGACAGACAGACCGAGAGACAGACAGAGAGAGAGAAGCTGAGATAGAAAGAGAGACCGACAGACTGAGAGACAGACAGACAGAGAGAGAGAGAAGTTGAGATAGAAAGAGAGACCGACAGACAGAGAGACAGACAGAGAGAAAGCGACAGACAGAGCAAGAGTGACAGAGACAGAGGCAGAGAGAGGTGGGGATGAAGAGAGAATAAAATGTGTGCATGTGAGAGTGACTAGGAGACGTACGTCTCTTTCTGAGAGCTCACTAGATATGTGACAGACGCCCCAAAGCCCCGCGAGTCTAGATAACAGCAGACTGACAGCTGTGTGAGCCCAAGTCCCCACCCACACCACCACAGCCAGCCCCCACCCACACCACCACAGCAACCCTGCACCACACCACCACAGCCAGCCCTCCATCAGCCCCCACCCCACACCACCACAGCCAGCCCTGGATTAACCCTCATCGCCTCCACCAGCCCCCACCCACACCACCACAGCCACCCTCATCACCCCCACCCCACACCACCACAGCCAGCCCTGCATCAGCCCCCACCCACACCACCACAACCAGCCCTGGATTAACCCTCATCGCCTCCACCAGCCCCCACCCACACCACCATAGCCACCCTGCACCAGCCTTCATCGCCCCCACCAGCCCCCACCCACACTACCACAGCAAACCTGCATCAGCCCTCATCACCTCCACCAGCCCCCACCCACCCCACCACAGCCAGCCCTGCATCAGCCCCCCCACCCACACCACCACAGCCAGCCCTGCATCAGCCTCCATTGCCCCCCCAGCCTCTCGACAGGCAGGCAGCCTTCCACACACACTGCACAGACATGCCGCAGGTCCCAGCCCCAGGTGAAGAGAGGGCAAATCCCTGAGCCACCGCTGGAAATAATATATGGAAAACTCCACACAGAGGGAAGTATTTTATCTAGACACAGGGTTATATTTGCTTCTTCTTCTTCTTCATTTTATTATTATTATTATTATTATTATTATTATTATTATTATAGTTAATATAGTAGTATTATTATAGTATTATAGTAAGCAATATAACTCTTTTTCCATCAACTTTTTTTATGTGCATCATTTTTAAGCGAATTGACCTTTTCATGGAAAAACATATTTTAACTGGCTTTGGTCCATGAGTCTCACTCTGTCTCTGCCTAGAATGTCTTTAACGTGGTTAAGAGGAGAAATTTCTCACAAGAACCTGGTCTCTCTCTCTCTCTCTCACAATCTCTCTCTCTCTCTCTCTCTCTCTCTCTTTCAGTATTTCAGTATTACAGTATTTCTCTGGCTGTGTCTTGGTGCTGAAGGGACAAAAACAGGAGTAAATAAACATCTCCATACGAACACGAACATCTGCTTATGACAGGAAACGTGTCACTTCCCTCCATCTGGCCTCTCTAAACTGTAATATAAATTAGCATGTATCTCCTGAACCGAGACTCAATGACAGTATTTTGGACTGAACCCTGTCCTTCCCTTCCCTTCCCGCCACCCCATCGCTGGCTCTCCTATTCACCAGGGTGAAGTGTGAGGGAGCTGCGGGGTGTTTTTCACCAGCCCTGGCTGATGTTGCTGACCCACTTAGCATCAGCACACCCATTTATATCCAATGAGTCACTTTTTATTAGGACACGTGTGTGTGTGTGTGTGTGTGCCGCTCACACAGCAACATCTGGAGAAAAAAAAGAGAAAAAAACCTCCTTGGCATTGTGAATATTACAGCCGAGAGACTGGCATTATTTTGCACAAACAAGTCAACGTTCAGAGCTTCAAGTGCTCTCCAGCTCTTGTGCTTAGATTTCGTTTTTTTTTTTTCCATACAGAAAAGAAAACAATGGTAAGGGCAAAGTTCTCTTAAAAAAAAAAACACATGAAAATTGTTTAAGAATAAATGTGTACGTAAGACTGCTTGGTAAACGAAGTCGAGTGTGAAATTACATACGAGACAGGTATATATTGAGACGTGATGGCACATGTCACAACACTGAGGCGAGAGCACAGGTAGCGTAGCGTAGCGTAGCTCAGCTCACTGGCATTAAGGGAGTTGTAACGATGACACATCCTCTGGACCTGACATACATAGCGAAGAGCCCGGTGACCTTTTCCAAGGGATAGAGATAAGTGATGTAAAGGGAGAGAAATCAAGGGATCAAAACGGTATTAAATCCAAGGTGGGAGTTCTTCACAGATAGCAATCAACACCTTGGGGGTATTTTGGGGGATATTTTTGTATCTGCTTTCAAACCTCCAGACAATGATGCCATGGATCATGGCCCCTCGCTCTAAATGCCAGCAGCCACTAACACCCTGTCCTTCACTGCGAAATCGGGGTGCACAACTAGGCATACAACACTTGACATTTGCTCACCGGTAAAGACTGCAGGCTGTACAGCCGTTCTACCTGCACCATCCTCACAAACATACGATGCTACGGTGTGCTTAGGTATGCTTAGCGGCGCATGAGCACAAGAGCAGTCTGAATGGGGAGAGGGCATCTCACGTGAACAATGGCAGCTGTCAGTAGGACACCGTGATAATGCGCTACAGGGATGCATCGTCACAAACATACAATGCTTATGTATGCTATGGACATACTGTCAATAATATATGGTATACTATACTATGGTATGCTATGGGCATACTCTACTGTGGTATTCTATGGTATGCTTTTGATACAAGGATACAAGGATGGTTTATTGTCACACGCATAGACATACTGGGTAGAGTAGGACATGCAGTGAAATTGTTGATTGTTTGTCTAACACATGGGGATGTGTGTGTGTGTGTGTGTGTGTGTGTGTGTGTGTGTGTGTATGTGTGTGTGTGTGTGTGTGTGTGGCGGGGGATATGCTATAGACATAGAATAACAGCGGGCTGTGGCTGGGTTTTCTTTCTAGCCATCTTCCTCTTTCTTTCTGTCTTCTTTTGATCATTTGGAAATGTGTATCTGTTCTTGTCTGTGTGTTGTTTGTCGTTATCAATCTCTGTTCTTCTAAGTTTGTTTTGGTTGCCTTAGCTACCTTGGAGTGCATTTTAATTAGCTAAAATATAGCCAGAGCTTAGGCTATTATTTTCTGGGCTACATACTTCTTTACCCTCCCAAAATAACAGTTATTTACAGTCTGACTAGATATTGTTGGAGACAAAGCATTATATTTAGAGACAAGGGCAAGCCCTACACTCATTCTACTGTAAAGTCATTCATTTTTTTGTAAACAAGACAAATAAGTAAGTATCAAAGGCCTACATGTCTAACCCTAACCCTAGATCTTGTACCTTAGCTCATCCTTCGAAAGACAAAACTGAGTCAAACTCTAGCCACCTGTATTTACAGTGACAAAGAGTGATGCTGCTACCCTACCCAGAATTGCACCCTTTGCCATTATGTTCCTTCCAATCTGAGCCTGAGCAGCGGGATCATAACTGAAGCCTTCCCACAGTGCTCCAATTCCTTGTCATCTCTTTCAGCACAATGTCTTGCAGCAGTTAGCCCTGATAAGGAACTCTCCAAAGGCCCTTTGGAACCAAAGGTAATCATTCTATTTCTGTGCCGAGGATTCTATTCTGCAGAGGGGTTCTGTCTACTGTGCAAGATAAAAGTCCCTGTGTGTGTGTGTGTCTGCCTATCTATCCATCTATCTATCTGTTATCTATCATGATATCTATTCATCTGTTTGTATGTGCATAGTGCATATCTCCCTATACTGTACTCCCACCTGTCTGTCAATCTGATGCCCCATGCATAGTTTATGCACTCAATTTCACTTACAGTTCTTGCTATGCCTCGCTACAGCATAGCACAAGTATTCCCCATCACAAGACTCTGCTTCACTAGCGTATGTGTTTCACTCAAAATCCCAAACAAGGGAGCATGAGTGGGCTGCCTGCACTTTGAATTAGATCTCAAAAGCATAGCAAGAGAAAGAAGAGGGTACAATCAGACCATGCAGTACACTGCAGAAAGCTGTATGAATCATTCATATTTTCCACAGTGCAGGGAAGATTGCAATGTCTTCTTGTTCTGAGCTCTGCATCAGGACAATACACAAAATGCTACACCAAGAGTGTGTGTAAAAAGATATGTGTTTGTCATAATTCACCATAATGTCCCGAACATAGAGGCTGAGGCAGAAGAAGAGAACAATATTCCCAGGGCTATAGGTCCAAACACGACTCCTATTCTTTGGATGGTTAGCCCCGCTCTGCCTGCCAAACTCTGAGTGCCATTACTGCATTTGGTACACTTTCAATGACTTCAGTTGCTAACGCTAACATTTTACTGTCTAAGAGGCAAAGTGGGCTAAAGAAAAAAAAAAAAAGATGCACACAGACTGTAATGGAGCACATGCTTGAAAAAAGTCAATACCTCTTTCCAAACAAATGATGCTCGGAGTAACAGGCAAATTGATAGAATTCAAACAGGAGTCTCTGGTCAATAGCCGGCTGTCAATCACAGCTGCACACTGCCGGTAGTTTCACACTGGAAAATCATCAAGATTTCTGTTTCTTTCTCTATTGCATGATTCTTTTGTTGTAATTTAATGTGATTTTCAAAACAATCTTCTGTGACCCAATCTGGCCAAACAAGGCGGATTACAGTAAACACATTTTGTTTTGTCTTTCATGAAGTGAACACTACCAATCCAATTACCAGTGTATATATTAGCACTATGGTTGGTGCATTCACACTGTGCCAAAAGTCTGTTTACCTGTTTATAATCCATGTTTATCTACTCCAAAGTAAAATTAGACAAATGCAGAAATTATGTGGTTAATGCTTCATGACAAATGACAGCAGCATAATCTGCTGATTTTATATCTCTGGACTAAAATAATGTATCCGTCAGGCTTTAGCACCTTATTAGCTTTAATGTAGCCTAAATTATCCAAAATGCAACAGTAAGACCCAGACATTTCACTTTCACATGATGTTTGCTTTTTATTCAATCTTTTTTTATTGTGTGTTACTTTTATTTGTACTTTTTTTTGATAAACCAATATATTTTCTGGTTGTGTTTAGCTCTATTTTCTTTGATATAATTTCATCCTGTTTAACTGGTGTTATGGTTTTGGGCCTTTTACTTATTTAAAAGGTGGTTTTGTTGTTTGTTTTATTCACTTTGCTTTTACTTCTTTTAGCTCTTTTTTTGTTCATCATCCTGTTTACCTCGACTGGGAAGCACTTTGATAAAACTGATGTTTCTAAAAGTTCTAGTCAATAATAGTAGTCCAGTAATTGACTCAAAATAAACCAATTTGGGTGACAATGATGAGACCAAATACACTTCAGAACCAGCTAGGGCAAATGGTATTTCATAGTCACATTTTCATATAATCAAGTGAAAATGTTTTTATCCAAACTGTTTCCAAATGAGGTACTGTAGAACACAGCATGTGAATGAAGTGCCACATGACCAAATACCTCGATGTCTGCAGAATGTCAACAGATATATAAATATGTACTTCAAACGTCTGTAAATATGGATCAAAGAAGTACTTCAAGCATTAGTTCTTAGATGTGATGATAGGTGAATGTTTTGAAAGCACAATGACTAGATGCTTTTTCACTGACAGATTTTCTGTATCAACGTTAAAAAGCAGGAAGATATGATGCTGCTCTGCTATTCTGTAGTAAACTGAAATTAATGTATGGAGCCACTAGAACAGTATTTTTAGTTTCACACAGGAAAGTGCTCAAAATGTGTTTACTGTCACCTAATAAAGCTTTTATGAAGACTCAAAAACGCAATTCAATACAATTAGAGTATAAATGCGCCTTATTCTTTGCATCTCTGCATCCAAATATCTTTCATGACTGAACACGATTGTGATATACTGTGAAACGGTTACCACCACAAACCTACCACGAACTACTTTCATTTGACGCATAAAAAAAAAAAAACAGCCACAAATAATCAGATACAGTACATCTCTTAAATTAGATCATGGTAAATACATTATGTTAATGAATAATTAGTCCAATAAACTATTAGTTTAATAAACATTATTATGTCCCTGTTTCTCTGCAGTGAGCACAGTCTACAGTACAACACTGTCCATCTACAGAATGCTCTGCCTGTTTGCTTACAGCAAGGCTTACATAATTAAAAGGCTGGATGGCTGGATTGCTGCAAAAACAGCTGTGCCGCTTCATCACCTATTGATTGCACACTAGGTGTGATACCTTTGTGTCAGTGGGAAGATCACACTTACAGAACTCTCTAAGTACCCATTTAAAGAACTCTCAGTACCCTTTTAAAGCATTTTATTCAGGCAAAGCATCACATGTGTAGCGCATCTTCACAAAGCCACTGTTTGGACTCTGTTATGCATTCCAGTTTTAAGATACAGTATGATGGTGGCGAATGCAGTGAGGTTTTGAGCAAGCAGGAATATCGCCTTTATAATGTGCATCTGCACTGGGTACTGTATGTGAAAGCGGCTAAAGCAAGAAGAGTTAAAAATTCCTTAATAATTCCTTAACACATCACAGGCATGAATAATGTGCCGATTAGCTCTGACTTTGGGGATGCCTTTCATGCCTCTTACATGGACACAGAGAAAAAAAAAAAAAACAGAGCGAGACTTTTTCTCCTGCCGCCATATCCTTCAGCTCACCTTCCTCCATTTTGTCTTTGCTACCAACATCATGAGAGGGATCTTTATGTTTGTAGAGCAAAAGGAAAAGAAGTTCTGTATAGGAATTATGATGGATTTATCTTCCTATGACGACCTTTTCTTTTTTAGAAAATAAATGAAGTGAATCGGGACATTACCACGTCCACATGATTTAACGATGTCCTTTAGGGAAAAAGACAAAAGAAAGAAACTTTGGTGTTATTATGACATGAGCTCTGTTTTTACTTTTACCAAGATGTATAGGTGATCAAAAGCTCATTTTTGATTTGATGCCTCAGTTATAAACTATACACAATCAAAATTATAAAAGGGGGTGAGAGAACATGATCGACTTTGGCTAATGAAGAGGTTCTTAGGCACCTCTCCAAATAAGCTCTCAATGTAACCTTTATGCCTATTAATAGTTATAAGCCTATTATTAAGAGTTATATAAGTCTACTGTGGAGAAAGGAGAAGGCGGAGATTCATTTATAGCCAATAAATTAAGACGTGACTTTAAAACAACAGTGTTACAGCGTTCCACTAAAATGGGTTTCATAAATTCCAAAAACAATGTTTACACACACATTTTCCCAGAAATTACATGTGATTTGACTTATTCCAATATGCCTGCAAACAGCGTGTTGAAACACAAAAGTGCTTACTGTACACATTAAACAATAATGGCTCTGTGCTACCCTACAGTACGTACTCCCCTGGTCAGCATGATTAAAGCACACTGCCAGTCACCTTCACGGCCCAACCTAATAGTGTCCTACCCAGGCTCACATTCAGCACTCTAGCTACCTTACTCCTTAAAACATAAAAGAAATAACTGTTTTAAAGGCTCTTTTAAAAAAGTAAAGGTAAAGTAATTTAAAAAATAATAAAAATAAAAATGACTTTTAAGACCACATTTGTCTAATAAATGCTTGTTTGTGCGTTTAGTGTGGTGTACTGTAATAGCCTCTTGTCCAACAGGAAGTTCCATCTAAAATGCAGGAAATGTGCCACCATTTTAAAATTTGTCATCTGCGCATTCAATCACCTAATTACTGTTTGGTTAGGCCTCACCAGCATCAACGCCCTCATCTAATTAGGTATGTAGCAACAATGAAAGAACGTCACGCAACAGCCGCTTCTAATCATCAGCATTCAAGCGGCAGGCCTGGCTGTATTGAGAGACGTTATTAATTATGTCTGATAAACAGCACCACGGCTGAATCAGACCATAGCTCGAATTACAGGAGGTACTGGGGGGTACAACAGTACCCCCCAATCAACACCTGGTACCTCGGAAAGGGCCAAAATATATTAGGGTTGGAGGGTACCGATATATTAATGTAAGTAATGTAAAACATTAAAACATAGTACCCCCCAAATATGGAGGGGTAGGTCACACTCTAAATCAGACAGGTCATGGCAAGAGAGAGTGTTTTTTAGGGTTATATCACTAGTTTTACAAGTTAAACTGTAAACTGTCGATTCCCACAGACATTGATTTGAATACAGCTTTTTACAAAAAATATTAAAATATCAAAGCACAATTTGTGCTACCACTGCAGCGAGTATGTTACTTAAGGGTGAAATAGTTCAAAACAACTTGGTGATGTCATACTGTACTAGTAGAACGGCTGTAAAGGTCAAGGAGGCGGGCACCTTAGCCAATAGGGTTTCACTACACCGACTCACACTACAACTAAAAATGATTGGATAAAAAAAACTGCTACCCCCTCTCCCTGTTCATTCTTTCACTGTCAATCAAATTTCATAGTGTATGCCAAGTAAAAGAAGGAAGTCATGGAAGTGATGACATATTTTAAATACTTTATAAGGAATTATTTTCACTATTTTTTGAAAATGTTTAGACATGTTTAGGCCTAGAATGCCCTGGCTGTCTGCAACTGCTACTGAGTTTGAGCTGGTGGAGTTGTGATTTAGGGACTGACACAGTTCCTTACCTTTCAGACTGACACATGGCTCCTTACCTTATACTGTAATGGCGCCTGCCCAAGCTTCATTATGGCAATCTTGTGTGTGAGGTTCCCTGAGGTCTGGGCCTGGGTCAGCTCCTTCATGCTCCCATACTGCACGTCCACCACCTCTCCCTAAACAGACCACAAATCAGTCCTTTTTTAGAAACACCCTTTACCCTTTAATCAACCTGCATTAAACAATTAGTTCTTGACCTTTTAGGTAATGGCAACATCTTTTTCTCTAGTTTTGGAAGTGATGATGAGATCGTGGTCTACCCATTGAGGGCACACCTCTTCATCAAGTGTGCGTGAGTGCTGTGCAAGTTGGTGAAAAGTCATTGCCAAGTTCAAAGGAGAGGAGAGCAGAGGAGAGGAGAGGAGAGGAGAGGAGAGCAGAGGAGAGGAGAGGAGAGCAGAGGAGAGGAGAAGAGAGGAGAGAAGAGGAGAGGAGAGGAGAGGCGAGCAGAGGAGAGGAGAAGAGAGGAGAGAAAAGGAGACGAGAGCAGACGAGAGGAGATGAGAGGAGAGCAGAGGAGAGGAGAGCAAAGGAGAGAAGAGAGGAGAGAGGAGAGGAGAGAGGAGAGGAGAGGAGAGCGGAGAAGAGGAGAAGGCTATTTAAGGGCCACGGCACAAGGCAGGAAATCAGTGGCAGTATTGTACCTGGGCTCCAATTCATTTTTCATAAGACCTGAGGGCAAATGAAATGTGATGTCGGAGTGAGGAGAGGAGAGCCCATCTCGTTTGCATCCAGTGAGCAGGGGGAATTGTAGATTTATCACCATTGTCAGAGCCTGCATCATAAAAGTGCTCTGTTAAACTCCTCCGAACAGAGACAAAATTGGAAAACGATAGGATTAGGTCTTTGAGGATTTTTTTTTTTTGACTGCCGTTGAGAGGGATGAGGTTTAGCATTGCATAAGGCCCCTGCTTTTTCACAATGCATTTCGCCCATTCAACAAAACTATTCATTTTACTTTTCTCAGCTCACAGGGAGAAAAAATGATTTCGTTTTTTTCGTTTTGATTGAGATATTGCACAAACGAGGGCTTATAATTAAACGTTGTTTAGGCACGCAAATGAAATGCCGTCTGATTAAAAATGTTAGTCTTGTGGGGGTGACGGAGGAGGAAGTTGTGGGGGAGGGGACACAGAGAGGAACTGCTGTTAAATATGTTTATGAAATGTATGACAAGTTTTATTAGCTTTACACACATGCATAAAAAATGCATTTCTGCAGAAATTCAGAGGCAAATGCAAGCATGTACATACATGCACAAACACACACACACACACACACACACACACACACACACAAAGGTTCCAACCCACATGGTAATCAACTCCACTCTCATTTATAATAGTTCATGAACATTCTATTGCAATAAACCATTAGTAACTATGTAGCACACAGGCCTATCCATCTCCATAGGGGGAGGTTCAGGTGATGCTGCTGAGTAAAAGACACAATTCAGTGGGGCAGTGAGGAGACAAGAGCAGAGGGCTGGTAAGGCAGGCAGTCCACACATGCTCTTTCCTGGATTGATGAATTACCGTATAAAGAATGGGCCAAAAATTTAAATGCAATTGTCAGGTTTCCAACGAATATAGACCACTTGTTACTCTCTATCATTTTTAGATTCCAAGATATAATCATTTAAAATCTGTTCTGTATTTTTGGCCCACCCTGTAGAATATGTAATTAATAATATATAAGACATATTTACTTAGGATGTTGGACATAGAGTTCATGTCATATTGCTATTACTCAAACAAAACCAAATTACTACATTTTTTTTCCACTATGGAATGCTGTGGAACCATTTTCTTTTCTTTTTGCCTCAGGTGTCATAGCATCTCTTTCATGCCCAGATAAACAGGATCTTTAGGCCAATTCAGTTTTTCTTCAATATGCTGTACAGCTACACTCTCATGTATCTCAGTGACCAGGCCTATAGGAAGGAACATCACCCAGAACATACTGTAGGCTAACTCGCTCACATGAACTACAACATTTAAACACCTACACATCAATAGGTCAATCAGCTAGCTACTATCCAACAAGAACAAACACACACAGACTGATGGTCTACACCCAACTGACCCAACTGTTGGTGCTTGTTGTAGTTTCCTGGTGTTGGTTGGGGCAGTGTGCAAGCACCTTTTCGCTACCAGTATATACGTACATTCACTTGGGCATACACGTATACATAACTTACCCCAGCAAATACTGCAAATTAGTGTAGGTAATATTTTGGCAATCATTCAATTAAGTGGCAATTTTATTCATTAAATATACCTAACATCCAGTTTTATAATAAACCAGCTTAATTTAATCTTCCATTAAAGTGAGCTGGGAGTAGAAATTCTTGATCTATTTAACATTATAAGAAGTAACACAGTAGTTACTCTCCCTGGTAATCAGTGACTTACACATGCTACTTGCCAGTCATGTAAAGATGATTGACAGTAGGGTTGACAAATGAAATCCCCGACCACATAACATCCTGTGGGTACGATAACGACTTGACTAATAACCAGCATGAGTGACATAAATTATTGACCTTGTCAGAGATGTGGGCTGCAAATGACTAGTAGTGACTGGTGAACAGGCTGACAGGTAGCTTGACTTTCCCGAGGCACTGCTACTGTACGTTTTAACTTAACCCAGACATGGTTGATGAAGTTCTGAAGGATTTGCTTGAACTTTTAATAATAATAATTATAATAATACTAACCTTTACTTGTATAGCACAGTTCATATATACAAGATGCAGCTCAAAATGCGTTACAGTTTGGCAAGGTCACAACAAGGCAACATTTCTTGCAGTCCAATGGCATCGGAGCAGTTGAACACAATAATGAAATGCAGTGACAGTTTTTTTTTTTAACTTTTAACAGTTAGCTTATTTTGAAGAACATACAGATGATTTCATTTCATTTTGAAAGTAGGGGGGACATGTGTAGGGACAGACAACCATGAACTGGACATTTTAACTACTACTTCAAAGTGTCAACACATTTCTTAGAAACATGAATATAGTTGACCATGCTTTTGACATGGCATCCGCCTACCGACGCGATGGCAGCATGCCTCTATGTTAAGACTGCCCCTGTTTCTGAGGCAGATACAGCAGGACTCTGAAACAACCCTCTGCAAAGTTATTCCAGCCATCTCCACCCTCTGTCCTCTCTCTTTGCAGTCTTCTAAACTGCCCAGCTCTGCAGGTTAGGCTTATGATTTTAAGACTCTAAGTCTGTTCATTTATTTCCTCCAAAAAACTATTACAAGGTCACCATTTTAGTGTGTTTTTTTTTTTCTTTTGGCAAAATGTTCTCCCAGAGGTGGCATGGCCCTGGACCCCCCTAGCTGGGTTCACACATTGACCATTTACCACCACATTAATACATTACGCTAAGCTGATGCTTTTATCCACAGCGACTTAAAGTTATTTAAGTACAGGGCTCCAGTTACAGTCCCTGGAGCCATGTGGGGTTAAATGCCTTGCTCAAGGGCACTTCAGCCATGGAGGAGGGTGCAAGAGAGCACTAGTTGTCTTACTACTCCACCCCCATTCCTCCTACTTGAATGGGATTCGAACATATGACCCCTCGATCCCAAGACCAACTCTCTAACTACAAGGCCACAGCTGCTCACATTATCATTTACCCACCAGTTGCCACTGAAACAGACATCAACAGCAATAGTCATTTAACCGTCAATTAGGCTATTACAGTTGTTATGGTTACCATTCACAATATCATTGATATAAAAAGATGATTTAGCTAGACGTACTAATCAAGGAAGTGCAACCACCGAATCATTACATTTTAATGTGATCCAAATTCTGACTTTTGAAACACTCTCCTGTGGCCTGTTCACATTATCTGATTCCCTTAACAAAGACATGCACATGACAATCATTCATAATTTCAAGAATGCTTCAGGAAAAAAATTAAACATCAGTTGAATTTCACATTTTTAATCAATCTGAGTGAAGGCTGTGCAAGTGCCCCCTGCATTATTAATAAAGGCCAATCAAAGTGTTTGTGAACTTTGTATATTTTTGATAGATTTACATCCTTACACTGCAGTATACATAAAATGAGGGCTGCCTTTTCACTGCGCACAAAAGCATGAGTGTTTAACATTTCGACGACAGTTATCTGTCTAAATGACATAATTCTCCGCTAGCACATAAGTTCTCATCTGTCTGCATTTCCATTAGCTGTCCCAGCAAAATATGGCAGTGACTATACGTTCACACCAACAGCTACTGTGAGAATGCCGGAAGCAATTCACTTTATATGTGACAAAAGTGAATAAAGCGACTAAAGCTATGAGCATCAGTGTTTGGGGGACTGCAGCATCAAGGTCGCACAACTTAATGCAGATTACATATGACGCATTTCAGCTGTAAACAACCAGCAACCAATCAGAATGTAGACTCCTTTAAAATGTACGTAAGATCAAATGTTTGGATGTTTTACATCAAGAGCGACTTGAGTAAATGCAAAAAAAAGTTATAGAGATTAAAAACAACTCTAAGAAGCAATATTTGCATATGGAAACACACCTAAAAAAGTGTATTAGCAAAATTTTGCATAATATGATGTGGTGAATGATATGATATTATATATTACATTACATTACATTTAGCAGACGGTTTTATCCAAAGCGACTTACAAAAAGGATATATATATATATATATATATATATATATATATATCCTTTTTGTTCAATATATATTCAATATATATTGAATGATACCATAGACCATAGCTGAATGATAGATGATAGATGGCAAAGTAATAGCAGTATCATAGAAGATGGCCAAAATAAGAGTGTAGAACCAACGGAGGGTGACTGATTAAGCTGCCTACCCTGCAGGAGGGGAGGGGAGGGGAGGGAGGATCCCAGGAAGCATGAGTGCCTGCCTGTCTGTCTGTCTGTCTGACGAGCTAAACCCTGGTGGACCCAGAGAGGTGCGGAGAGAACAGGCAGACATGAGACTTGATAGGAACGCCACACTGTAAGGGGAATCACTGCTTCACATTAAGTGGCTCTAAAATAACCTTGGGAGGAGAGAGAATTCATTAACCTCGTTTAATTATATTCCATTTAATTAAAAGAAAACTGCAGAGTGAGGTGAGTTAACAGGCAAGGACCAATGCAAATACAAGCCCGAACGGTTTTGAGGAACAAAAGAAGACAGTTCCGTGGCACAATTAAACATCGCATTTAACTGTGATAAAATGTATTCAGATGGGCTAAATGTCGTGAGAAAAAATGAAGTGCCGGTCTGAACTGCAAGACAAAGACGGTTGAGTTTTTTTCTGTCCAAGACAAGAATTTAATGTTCGAGATTTTCATATAGGGATCATTAATAAGGCCAGGAGATACCGCAGACAACATCACCCTCTTGAAGGCGCTACAGTATATGCAACAACAAAAACATCAGAGATTAACACCAGACAAACACCAGAGATTAAGGTTAAATGTAAAAGATTTAAATATGTTAAATAAGGTGTTTTGCAGCTCTATCAGATTTTGAAATTGTACATTATATTCTGTGGACCCCAACTAAGACATTTTACCTTCTAAACATTGCCATTACACCAGTGTGACATCCCACCCCTACATGTTCTAATCATCTTACATTAATGCATATTAGGCTGCGTTTACTCATCTTTGTTCAAGGTGGTACATTCAAAAGCTGATTCCTCCCCATGACTGACATGTGGTGAATAATTCGTACAGGTCCTGCACAGTGACCCAGATCACGTCTGCTTTTCTGTCCCCTGGAGGATGTCTTGATGAAAGTGTGCAGTGCTGTTTGCCCCTGATGAGCACGACTGCATGCCTCCTGCATCCTGACTTCCCCGATCATCATGTGATCACGTCTTTACTGTGCCTGCACATTGGTGTCTGGTGCCTTTGCTGGTTAAACGTGGAGACCACTTCCATGCTGTCACGATGGACTTCATTTGGTAGCTACATTGTGTATATCGTGCTGTTTTTACCATACTAAAGTGCCCTCCAATTTCCCTTAATGAAGATGAAGTCCGTACTTAATGTCCTGCCAATTTAACTCTAAGTAACACTGTCAGTATCAGACTAATTTAGAAGCAAATAGTTTTAACTTTTTAATCTGTTGCTTTTTTGATAAGATTTAATTAACTGTCACACTAGGGGGAAATTCATCCAATTTAAATGTGTGTATCATTTGAAAAAAATATTTCATGGCATTTTATTACTTGATTTAAATAAAGCAGGGAATGCATATTAAAAAAATACCCTACAGAAATACGTTAGGGCAAATTGTAGGACGACAACCGAGAATTAGTTAAATGAATAGAGAGATGAGTTTCCTTTATATAAATGAAAATCATTTACGATAACAGATAGATCTGCTTGAGGTGTTATGTTCTACCTCTTGTAGCAGACAGATGACCTTGTCTCTCGATGTCCCGTTCTGACAGGGGAGTTAATCTAAAACTTGTCTCCAGCCATGTCACAAGTGGCTCGCTTTTAACACAGACGTGCGCTAAATTTTTAACCGACTGCTCAGACGACAAGTAGACTAAAAGGTGAATTACACGCTGACCCTGTTGCCACGCTGGCTTGGGGGGGGGGGGTTAGGGGGGGTGGTGTTGGGAAATCTAATATGTCCCACACACACACGACACGACACATTAAGAATGGACTCGGACGCTTTTTCATCCATCAAGATGGCCGGCCGTGTTTGCTTGTTTTCGCTCTCTCTCCCTCTCCAGCCTGTAGCTGATTTTGAGATATTGCAAATGGTGTTTAATTCAAAGCGGCAAACACGGGAGCACATGAAAAACAGCGCGGTGATGGATGACTTTGACCCCTCTGCTAGGGGACACACTTCAAAGGACTAACTCTTGGCAACTATGCATTCTGAGTGAGGCAACTTTTTTTTTCCTTCCTCTCCCTCTTCGTCCTCTCTCTCTCGCTCTCTCTACATTCTCTCTCTCTGCCTCAATTTCTCTCCCTCTCTTTCTTACTTTCTATTTCCCTCACTTTCTCTCTCTTCCTTTATCTCTCTCTCTCTCTCTCTCTCTCTCTCTCTCTCTCTCTCTCACACACACACACACACGCACACACACACACACACACACACACACACACACACATACACACACACACTCTTTCTTTCCGCTATCACTTTAGGTTGCTGGTCTTAACTTGAAGGGAGAATGGCGATACATCTTCTTTTCGACACTCACTGGCGGTCCTCTCTGGAGACGGGCCGCGTAACCTCTAAAAATAGCTTGCGAATATTGCATAGGCCTGTGAAACAGGGGCTGCCTTGCATAATGGTTTAAATTAACCTTCACGGCGGAGGACACCGTCTGTGCCGACACATCATAAATACTTAGATTCCCTCACAACCCTGATTGAAGAAAACACTCACAATTGTCTTTGCCTGTGGGCTTGTGTGTGTGTGTGTGTGTGTGTGTGTATTTATGTGTGTATGTGTTTATGTGTGTGTGTTCATGTGTTTGTGTTTATGTGTGTGTATGTGTCGCATGTGTGCGTGTGTGTGTGTGTGTGTGTGCCAATGGTGGTGTGTTAAAACATCATACCTCCAGACTCCCCACGGCGGAGTAGGCGGCGAAGGAAGGCAGTGGGTCTTCTGCTGGAGCCGGACTCGTTTGGTCACACCCCTCCCCGTTGGGCAGGAAACACTGATTGGTCCGCTGGTCAAGGATGTGGCTGGGGGCAGGGCCTGGGTGGCTGAGGAGGACGGTGTAATTGGACAGCTGGACGTCCCTCAGGCCCAGGTCTCGCCACCTCTGCTGAAGAAGGGACGCTCGTAACAGTTCACTTTTGTCTGACCACGATGTAAAGTTCCTGTGTAGAGAGAGAGAGAGAGACAGAGAGACAGAGACAGAGAAAGAGATTGAAAGAGAGAAAGAGAGAGAGAATGCACCAGCATTAGTGAACATGTCAATGATAGTTGTAATGTGTCATTGACATGTTTTCGAAATTTGATCATATACATGAAGCTTTTTTTACCCTGGAGCATCAACTAGGGGACTTTCAAAGTTGAAGATATGCATTTTGTACTTTACCTTTTAGAATTCAGAAATACCTGAGCCCTGTGCAAACAGTAACATTTTATAAATCAGCATATTTTTTGTGTGCACATACTTTCTGCGTTTTTTTGACACCATTTGTTGTAAAATCCTGTTCAGAGAGGTTTTTTTATTATTATTTAAATGAGATCCCACATTTTCAGTCTTCCATAGCTAAACGATAACTGTGCATGGGGAGGGGGGAGTAAAGTGCGTAGAGTGTAGTTTGAGGGCTACACTGCAGATGACCATCCATCAGGTGGATAATGCAACCACATTACATACATAGATGAATCTAGAATCTAGAATGATTCTGATGAAGTCTCTGGATGGACTGTGGGTGGATATGTGCAGGTCTCCTGTTACTTTCCTGAAATCTGTGGATGGAGCATTCTGTTGTTGGGTGAACTGTTTGATGTGGGAGGCTAAGATGCTGGATGGACTGGGGGTGGACGATAATAAAAACAATAAAATAATTAAAAAATGATATATTTTGGTATTAGCATAAAAAAATAATTACTATTGGGATACTTATTATTTATTTAAGCTTCAGAGGACAGATAATTTAACTTTTTTGTTTAAATATAGTAACAGGAACACATGAACGCATGTGAAACACTGATACACACGGTGATTGATTACCCAGCTAATGCCAGGGTCTCAGGAGAAGAGGTCCAGCATATGTTCCACATGCTAAGGTGATCTGTCCAGTCAGCAGTAATGCATTTTCTTTTTTCACTGATAAAATGCCACAGGGGAGAGAAGGAAGGGGACCCAGAGCCTCGAGCTCAAAAACTGCACACAGCACAGCACAGCCCAGCCCAGCACAGCACAGCTGGCAGACGGCAGAGCACACAGCACACAAAGGAAGCTCAGCAGCTGTGACTTGTACTAGCCGATCATTTACAGTAGGTGATTGTGAAGCAGGAAGCATATAGCGCCAAAAACTACTGCATGAGGGTGAGGGGAGATAACTCCTGGGTCACAGCGCAGCCTCCAGACTCTCAAGGCTTTCGGTGTACAGCAACTTGGAAACGTTTCAACTCAGATGCAGAACCTTGTGACCAGTGAACCCTTTTCCACTATTTTATCTTACTGAAGACTCAAGGGGAACGGTCTATGTATAGAAAATGGCTGACATTTCTTTAAAAATGTAAAACATTTACCATATTGTTTCATGTCTAGAAAATATTTTTGCAAAGCAACCAGTTACAGCAGTAACTATTGACACACATACTCCAAGTTTCACAACCAAGTCTACATCATTCTAAATTTTTTTTACAGAGAATTTAGCAAACCATGACCTATGGCTTTATTCAACATTTGTAAACTGATCTGCATGCATTATCAGGAGGGTTAATTTATCAGTACACACGACGCTATAAAGGAGAACCTTCATGAAGAAAAATATTTACTTAGGTTGCCTAGTGCAGTGTCCCTTGTTGATAGCTTTTTAATTTGATATTTTTTATAATTTGAGTCAAACAGATGTTAGTCTATTTCAAACTTCCAACCTGGAAAAGAAGGTTGGAAGGATTTTAGGAATAATGACCAAAATCCTTGACTTTTTTCTCCTACAAAGTTCTTTGTGGTTGTTCAGTTTGCAGTGTTAAGGACATATCTGCTGTGACTCAATAACCCTGACCTAACAGTAGCCAACATTCCCATATACTGAACCATGACAATCCCACAGCCCACACCATGCCAGCGTAAAGTAATCTAAAGTAGCTCTGACTCCACAAGAGGCCTAGATGCCCATATTCTTCGAAATGCCACTACTACAAAATGACATTAAGACGCCACACAGAAGAGCTCTGATGGATTTGTGAGGGCCTAATCATCATTAGGCTAATTAGAGGCCTGTTGACTTTGGCGTTAACATGCTTACTGCATGAAGGGTTTGTGTGTTGTCTGCTGATTACAGTACAGCACGCTTCGTGTGTCTGCCAAAGCCTGGGACTAACAATCCTGCCCACTGTGTGTGTGTGTGTTTAGCACAGATTTCCATATCCATAATAAAGCCATTCTTCTCCCGACGCTCAGCTCGCTTAAATGTCGTGGGGTCCAGATCTGTGTCAGCCTGCTTTCAAACAGAGCACACACACACAGATGGGTTTCTGAAAACCATCCCCTTCTCTCCTCTTGATTAGCCTAGTTGCAGAGATATTACAAGTGTGTAATGTTGCACTGTGCACCAGAAGTCACACACTTACACACACACACACACACACACACACACACACACACATGAACACACACACACACACACACACACAAACACACACACACACACACACACAAACACACACATATACACACACATACACACACACACACGAACACACACACACACACCAGAATTGGAAAGCACATGCGTGGGGTTCTCAGGAGTGTCGCCCTGGGCTATGCATGGTTGCCTCCATAATGTAATTAAAGCCACGGCACGCATGGGCAGCCAGCCTGACTCTTCCCCTATCTCAGCAAACGTGACCCTAATCAACCGAGACCGCGCCGCAAAACAGAGAAGACAAACACTCAAACTCTGCAAGTTTGATTACAGTTTTTCTTTCGTGTTAACGTTCTGAAGATTTAAAGATTTTAAAAAAATGTTTGAGGCTGAAGGCAGACAGTAAAGTACTGATGACTATCTGATTTGTTTGTTTTTTATCTTTGGGATGTACTGTAGTTCATCATGGTCTTCCTGGGATAAGCGCCTGACTGAGGAAGTTCGCTGGGGTGCAGTTTGCCACCACTGACACGTGGACCTCTTTGTTCTCGATAACTTTAATGCCAGAATGGCGTGGCCTTCTCTCCCTGTGGACTTCTCCGCTCCTCCGCTTTGAAAAATGAAATGTAGCACTAATACTTGAATCCACTTTCCTCTTCTGTATAAAAAAAGCAGAGAGATAAAGCAATCATTTCAGATCAGACTGCCAATTAATTAGTTCACAAGTAAATGACCGATGAAAGAGCATACCCTTTTTAAAGCATAAAAGGTGAGATGCAAAGGCGGAATACCAACTATGGCAGGCGGAGCACACACACACACACACACACACACATACACACACACACACACACGCACACACACGCACACACACGCACACACACACACACACAGTAGCAGGAGATGAGGATTTGCAGCCCCGTTGCACCATACTGTACACCACAGCTGCACACACACTCGCTCTGGAAGAAGACACCCCTTAAGGTGTTGTGCTTGGTGATGATGTGTCGACTCAGTGAGATTTCATCACCAGGACTGTCAGCCGGAGTGAGTCGGAGGGGGACAACGGGAGGGACCCAGAGGGGACAGGAGGGGCCTCTGCCCGTCAGGGGCTGCTGGCCATAAAGGCAGCGTCACTCACTGACAGGCTGAAGGGTGGGGGGATGAGTGGGGGGGTTGGGGTGGGGGTGTATTATGCACGGGGGTGCTCAAAAAGTCGGGGTGATTCACAGGACTCGGGCCGCTGTGCCGTGCAGCACTGCAGGGTGCCACTCTCAACAGCTTGGCTGGCTGATTGATGTCTTCTCCTCGAGACACAGGCTAAGAATCACTCTTTTGTAGATACACACACACACACACACACACACACACACACACAGTGAAGAGGCATGGATGGGTCATATATGCCCATATACATGCACACACACGCACGTGTGCATACGCGAACATATGCACGCACGCACGCACGCACACACAGTGAAAAGGCATAGATGCATACAGGTCATATATGCCCATATACATGCACACACACACACACGTGTGCATGCGCGCGCGCGCGCGCGCGCGCACACACACACACACGCACACACACGCACACACACACAATAAAGAGGCATGGTCATATATGCCCATATACATGCACACACATGCACGCTTGCATACGCACACACGCACACATGCACGCACACACACACACACACACGCACACACACACACACACACACACACACACACACACACAGAGTCACATTTAATCACATTTGCACATGCATCCATATTTGTTCTCTCTCTCGGGCACGCTCGTACACATAAATACACGGATGCTGTTTTTGCCTGGCTGCTACCAAGTTTAGCCTTGGGGACTGCACAATGGCACTAAACGAGCCTGTGCCATCTGTCACGGGGACCGATATAGAAATATAGATATCATACGGTGATAGAGAGCTGTGCGAGAGAAGAGAAAAGAGAAAAGAGAAAAAAACAGGGGAATTGGCATGCTTGTGAGCACCAGGCAATCAACAGTCGCTCTAACGAGGAGAGTGTGACACATCTTTCACACATACCTACCTAAGCACCCCTGGCACCAGGTGTTAAAGGAAAGGTGCTACGCGTCACAGATTTATGGCAAGCCATCATAAAATGGTTCTGATATGTGACTGGAGATGTTAATGTGAAATACTGATTTCCCTGACAACAACAGTACAGCCCTTTTGTTTGCATTTTGAAAACCTAATATACAGCCGAGGAATTCTGTTGTGCTTTGATGCTGCATTTGGCATCTTGTCAAATGTTTGACAGTATTTTTTTATTTGATTGCAATACCAGTCTTGGCCACAATTCTACATACTGCACCCTTAATAATAAGATAACAATAATGATGATGATGATGATGATGATGGTGATAATGACAATAATAATAATAATAATAATAATAATAATAATAATAATAATGAGACTGTGTTTTAATAGTAGACCTTCACACAAAACCACATGATTTTGCCTAGCTCCACAAAGCATCAAAACATCATATTTTTGTGCCTACACATAAGAAACCCAGCACACTGGCAGGCTGATAAATGTGGTATATCCAGACTGTGTGTTACTAAATCATCCTCCACAAACTGTCCAAAAAATAAATAAGGTAAAACAAAAAAAAAAGATCCACATTTCAGCTGGGAAGGGAATAAGGGGATATCGTCTTTAGTCCCTTGTCTTCTATAGGCATGTTATGGCTCTAATTAAATGCTGTTGAAAGTGAATGATTGACAGGTAGTGCATCCCTATTGTACTGAGGCAATGGTCAGCGTATAGAGCAGAGAGGGGGGCCCTGGTAACGTGATAGGAGCTGCTGTCTGGGTGCCTATTGACCTGTGGAGGAGTACTATTATAGACAGATAACACCAGCTGCACTGAGTCCTGTTCTTTAGAGGAGAGGAGAGAAGGGGAGGGGAGGAGAGGAGAGAAATGGAGGGGAGAGGAGGGGAGAAAAAGGGGAAAGGAAAGGAGAGAAGAAGAGAGACGAGGAGAAGAAAAGGGGAAAGAGAAAGGGGGGAGAGGAGAGGGAAGGAGAGAAGAAGAGACAAGGGGAGAGAGAAAAGGGGAGAGAGAAAGGGAGAGAGGAGGGGGGAGAAGAGGAAAGGAAAGGAGAGGAGAAGAGACAACAGGAGAAGAAAAGGGGAGAGAGAGAACTGGGGGTGTGGGGGTGTGGGGGTGAGGGGTGGGGATGGGGGTTCGGCTTTGCTCTTCAGTCCACTCTACTCTGCGGTCCCCAGAGAGGCTCCTGTCTGAGGCCTGGCAGAGGCTGAAGAGATGGCAGATATCTGTGGACTCTCGCTTCCATCCGCTCTGTGTGGAAAAAATAACAACTGCCCTTGTTGTCCTTCACAGCTACAAAACACAGCCTGTGCATGGACTCACAATGGAGCTGAAACAGTAACAATGGGCCTACTCACACTTTTATCAGTTTATCGGCAAATCTTGATACCCCACTGTGCTATTTTCTTTTTATACCTCACTGCTCAAGAACTGATCCCATTACATTATTAAATTACCTCTTTGGAGAAATGTGCAATATCTAGACTTTGTTTTCTAAATATGCTCTCTTTATTTGTGAGAGTATTTGCATTGTATAACTCAGTCTCTGAAATGTGTTAGGTCTTCACACATAAAGTTGTGAAGTAAATGTAAAGTTCACACATTTAGTAACATCCTAGCACATTTTAAAACCTGCTTCGCATTACACCTTCATGTTGTTTTAAAGAATTGCTGACTTCAAGTGTTACTTAGTCTTCACTACAGAGAGCTCCAAAGTGAAGTAATCTCCCTCTTCTCTTCTCTCGGACTCGGAGATTATCGCAAAGAGACTAAATCAGATCACCATAGCACGCACACAGCACTGGCTACCTCTGCTAGAGATCTGCGGAAGATATTGGGTGGCTTATGCAGACAGTGAGGTGGGAGGAAGAGGGGAAGTAAACGCGCTCAAAGGAGCGAGCGAGAACCAGGCAGAGGGTACACACCGCATGTACCCATGTCAAAGAGGCAGTCTGTGAGAAACAAAAAAAGGAGAAAAAAAAAATACATAAGCAGGTGAACTCTCCGTGAACTGTTGAGAAATAAGATAAAAGCCGGATTCTTTCCCCTCCAATCCCCATCGGAAGGCCACGCATAGCATCTGACAGGGATGGGGATGGGGATGGGGATGGGGGGAAGCGGGGGTGGGAAGTCTGGGAGAAAAGGGGGCTGTTGGGATGGGCATCTGATGTGTGAGGGGAATTTGAAGTGACATTAAATGTGTCTGTGATCCCATTCGCTCGCTGTGAGAAAATCACAAAAATCGCATAAAGAAACGACACCTAACTTCTATATTAGTGCTGAAGTACAAACACACCTGACAAGGAGCCGGCAGAGAGAGAGGAGGAGGCCTGAGACATGAAAGAACACCAGAGAGGAATGCTGATATGCCTGCTGACCACTGATGGGGATTTCTTTTTTAATGTAATAACACCACATGAATGCAGACCTCAGATACTTATTTCCTCTCTTCATAACGTTTTTTGGGGGTGTACTTAATACCCTTTGACGATTTAAAACGATCATCGAACTTTTCACACTTTGATGATCCAAAACCCAGTTTCTCTCATACTGTACATCTCTATTTGGCCTCAGTCAGCAGCATCACAGAGTAGTTAATGTAGTTACTCCTCCTGCTAACAGAGGATTAAAGATGAAAGTTTGGGTTAATTAGACTGAAGATAGGCATACCTTACCATAGGCATCCATAGGCAAACTCCTTTGTGTTATTTCTTTAATGATATATATATTTTTATATTGTTGTGTTTTGTCATCATGTTTTATTGTCTTGTTTATAAGATGTTTAATGTTCACTGTGGGCCTAGGGAGCACTGGAATTTCAAATTCTGTGTGTGCAACCTGTACATATGGTTTTTGACAATAAAGCTGACTGAATTTGATCACATATAAGGGCTGTAGTACAAGATGACAACACTTTCATTCAGAAGAAAAGTGAGAAAAATGACTGGAATTGCAAAAAAAGGTCTAGGCAAGTGAAGAAAGTGGTCATTGTCTAAAAGAGTTACTATTTTTGGTGAGCAGAGAGAATGAGTTGTTTTTAACTTCCTTACACAGAGCATATTCATTACAAATGGAAATCCACTTTGTTTCATGTGCTTCTGTTACCAAAACGATCATGTATATACAGTACTCACTTTTGTTGCAAGTGGTTTAGACATTAATGGTTGTGTGTTGAGTTATTTTGAGGGAACAGCAAATTTGCACTGTTATATAAGCTGTACACTGCCTACTTTACGTTGTAGAAAAGTATTATATCTTTAGACTTCTCCCATGGAAAGATATAATTTAAAAAGTACAAAAATGTTAGGGGTGTGCTCACTTATGTGACATACTGTAATTGCCAGCATCTCTGACATACATGAACATGAAACTGCATCATGCACCCATCGACTTTATAGCACCAGGGTAAAGTCTTCCCCCACTACTATGTGTATCTGTAGTGTCCCTGCTCTGGGAAACTTACTTAGGCACATGCATCTCCATGTATGTATAAAGGTAGTCTGCTTACTCTGTGTTCCTTCCTCTACACCTCTCTCAGCTTATGTACTCCTTTTGTAAGTCGCTTTGGATAAAAGCGTCTGCTAAATGTAATGTAAAAAAAAATGTGCTACTATCTCCTCAACATGAAGGAGACCTGCCATGACAGTGCTGCTAGGGCAAAGGTCAGCATTCAAGTCACCGTGACAAACGTCAGCATTTCTGACAACGAAGAAAAGACGCTTTTAAAGATGGTAAAAAAGACGGCTTTTATTATCACTGTGCACCCTCCTCATAAAGGCAACAGCTCACCCCGTGGCTGCCAAACAAAGCAGTGAGAGAGAAGAGAAACTCTACGTCCTCTTGAGAGAATACACACATCTCTATTCATCTGGAGTACTGTATCTGTGTGAACCGAGGCCTCAGTGGCATACGGAAACTGGAAAAGACAGACTAAAGAGATAGCAGACGTGTTCTCCTTTCTTCTTTTCTTCCTCGCCTCACATATACTGTACATCCAATCATAAAGGAAACACACATGCAGACACTCACAGACAATGTCAAACATATACACACACACACATGCGCACACACATGCGCACACACACACACGCGCACACAAACACACACACACACGCGTACACACACACACACACACACACACACACACACACATACACACACACACACACACACACACATATGAGAAGTGTGTTTGTGTGTGCATATGTGAACCAACGGCCACAGTCGATGAATAAATATTCCATGTTCAAAGGGATTTCTTGGCTAAAAAAAAAAAAAACGAACAAAATATCATTGTTTATCGCCTTTGATGTTAAAGAAATGATGCATTAAAGAGTTGTTAATACTGCACTTCCCCATGTAATTTTGTGACTTTGCATGGTTTAAGAAATGACAGGGGAAATTAAAAGAAACAGAAATCTTGAATCCAGTGTAACTTTACAGGATAAAGGAGACTGCTCACAGACAGAGAGATCTTTTTATGTATGGAAAAAGTAGCAGTGCAGTTGCGATGGCAGATTTGCAGGAGTCTGACCTGGTCACAGGTAGAAGTCTGACCTGGTCACAGGTAGATGTGAAAGTGTCTGTACAGTCCCACAGCTCTGCCACTCGCTGCACTCTTCCCCGCCCCCCTAACGGATCCACAGGCCTGGCAGCTGCATCCGCCCGCCCGCCACATCAGCTTGCCAATGAGATGGCCCAGACACACACACACACACACACACACACTCTCACTCACACTCACACACATAAACACACACATACACACACACACACACAGGTACACAGGTACACACACACACGCACACACACACACGCACACACACATAAACACATACATACATCTCTCTCTCTCTCACACACACACACACACACACACAAAGGTACACACAGGTACACACACACACACTCCCTCACACTGGCCGTGGCTGCCCTGGCTTGCCCTCTATCGTCTCCTCTGCTTGAAACGCTGCTCTGTAAACTGGCATCCAGACAAGCGGCGATGTAAGAGAGGTCACACATTAGGGTCTCCGATCCTGGGATTACACAAAACTTCTCTTCTTTGGCCGCCATGCCTTCACTTCGCCCACCACCTGAGCTCTTTTCTCTCTCTTTCTCTTTTCTCTCTCTCTCTATCTTTATCTCCCCCTCTCTCTCTCCCTCCCTCACTCTCTCTCTCCCTCCCTCTCTCTCTCTCTCTCTTTTAAATCATCTTTCAGGGCAGACTGAGGGCATCGCAGTGTCCATCTAACATCCACACCCTTGCTAGCTACAGTTGCCCAGCCACTGCCTCCAAATCGTCCCCGGATGTGGTTTTATTTGGTTCAATTTATTTGATAACTTTCTATTTCTTCTGTATCTAGGCCAAAGAAAATCTAACGCCCACAGTGCAACTCTGCAGGTACTGTACTCCAAGTCCAAGAGAGAGAAGGAATGGAGGCGAGTGGAGAGAAAGAGAAAGACAAAGATGGAGGCTGGCCCGGCCATTTAACTTCTCTGCTTGTAGATTTAACTCAGGCCAGCTGGCAGGGCCGAATAGAAGAAAAGAAAAGGCTGATTTAAACCACATCATTCAAATTAGAGGGCCCGGAAAGTCTCTTAGAAATGCAATTACCCACCAGCACCACCCAAATCTGAGCTCTTTAAAATTACATATGTAAAGCACTGCAAGACTGAGCAGCTCCCTGCCCTGGGTCAGCGCACCGCCATGCCTGAAGACTGGCAGGCTGATTGAAAGCATGACAGGCCATTTGCCATTTGTCAAACACAGCCATGCTGTCTGACAGTACATGAAAATGCATGTTTTCAACACAACACCCAGTCACAAGACTGCTTAACTCTCGAAAACACGTTCGAAGGTTGAAGCCGAAGAAACCCACTGCTACCTAGTGCATTCATTTAATTGAAAACAGCAAAACCATTCAGATTTTTAAATGCAAATGTAGGAAAATGAGAGGGTTTTAATTTGCCAGTGGTCAACGTCTGAATGAATACATTTAGAGTAAGTCTGCCACCGTTTCACAGATAAACCTGTACTTAAGGTGTTTTTCTGAGAATGCGGACCATAATACAAGTTGTATATACAAATTATATAAATGTATACAAGTCGTGTAATGTCAAGTCAAGTCAAGTCAAGTTTATCTGTATAGCACATTTCATACACAAAGGTTGTTCAATGTGCTTAACAAAAATAAAAGCAAAGAACAGTATAAAAGCATAAAAGATAAAATAAGTGTAAAATAAGTATAAGATAAATAAAAGACATATTAAATAAAAGCAAAAGGCAATAGGTAAGCATAAACGATAAAATAAGTAAAATAATAGATTAATTTAAGTTCAATCACGTCATGTTGTGGTCCACACGCCAAGCAGGCAGCCTGAATGGTTCTGAATGGTGAATGGGAACCTGAACATGTCTGCACTATGCTGCATATGGACCCTACAGGAACCTGAATGGTTCTGCACTATGCTGCATAGGGACCCTACAGGAACCTGAATGGTTCTGCACTATGCTGCATACGGACCCTACAGGAACCTACAGGAACCGGAATGGTTCTGCACTATGCTGCATATGGACCCTACGAGAACCTGAATGTTTCTGCACTGTTCTGCATACGGACCCTACAGGAACCTACAGGAACCGGAATGGTTCTGCACTATGCTGCATAGGGACCCTACAGGAACTCTGGATGGTTCTCCACTATACTGCATACGGACCCTACAGGAACCTACAGGAACCTCAATGTGTCTGCACTATGCTGCATAGGGACCCTACAGGAACTCTGGCTGGCGTAGCTGAGCTGCATATGGACCCTACAGTGCAGGAACCTTAGTGTGTCTGCACTGTGCTCCGTACGGAACCTACAGGAACCTACAGGAACCGGAATGGTTCTGCACTATCCTGCATACAGACCCTACAGGAACCTACAGGAACCGGAATGGTTCTGCACTAAGCTGCATATGAACCCTAAAGTAGAGGAACCTAAGTGGTTCTGCTCTATGCTGCATACAGACCCTACAGGAACTCTGGCTGTCG
>CM059276.1:28470209-28510209 GCA_030347295.1 Setipinna tenuifilis
GGAGGGGACGGGAGGAGAGGAAAGGGGAGGAGAGAAGAGGAGAGTAGGGTAATATAGAGGAGACAAGAGGAGAGGAGAGGAGAGGAGAGGAGATGAGAGGAGAGATAAGGTGAGGAGAATAAAGGGGAAGAGAGGAGAGGAGAGATAAGGAGAGGAGAGGAAAGGGGAGGAGAGGAAAGGGGAGGAGAGGAGGCGAGAGGAGAGGAGAGGAAAGGGGAGGAGAGTAGTGGAGAGGAGAGGAGTAGAGAGTAGAGGAGAGGAAAGGAGAGGAAAGGGGAGGAGAGGAGAGGAGAGGAAAGGAGAGGAAAGGGGAGGAGAGTAGAGGAGTAGAGAGTAGAGGAGAGAAGAGGGGAGGAGAGGAGAGGAGAGGAGTGGAAAGGAGATGGGTAGAGAGGAGAGGAGAGGAGAGGAGTGGAGTAGAGAGGAGGGGAAAGCAGAGGAGAGAAGAGGAGAGGGGAGGAGTGGAGTAGAGAGTAGAGTAGAGGAGAGGGGAGGAAAGGGGAGGAAAGGGGAGTAGAGGAGAGGAAAGGGGAGGAGAGTAGAGTAGAGGAGTGGAGAGGAGTGGTGGTGTGTGCTGGATGGGGCTCATCTATAAATGACCACTGAGTCGAGAGGAGAAATGAGGACGCAGGAGGGAACTGCCTCAACGGACGTGTTGGACCGTGCTAACTTCCTCCTCTCAGGTGTGTGTGTGTGTGTGTGTGTGTGTGTGTGTGTGTGTGTGCATGTGTGTGTGTGTGTGTGTGTCTGCACGTGATTGTGTATGTGTCTGTGTGGGTGTGTGTATTCAGGTTAGGGGTTATATGAGGTTGGAACTATAACTCATACTTGAGGTCCATTATAATGCTGTTATTGCGTATGTGCACACAAGCACGCACTGGTACACACATACAAATGAGCATGCTGTGTTCCAACAGGATTGTTCCAGCAATAGTATCAATACTGAATGGTATGCCAAATGCAGCCTTGCACTGCCAAGTGGGCCACTATAAGTCTGTGGTATGAATATGTACAGTTGCTGATTCTCCCACACACATGCACATACACACACAGAAACACACACACACACACATGCACGCGCACACACACACGCACACACGCACGCACACATGCATGCTTTTTTTTCTCCCTCTCACGCACACATACACAAAGACACACACTCTTTCTCCCTCTTTCTCTCTCTCCCCCCCCCTCTCTCTTTCTCCCTCTCTGTTTCGCTCTCCCTCTCTTTCTGTATAAAGCTACTGTAGAAAGCATTTGGGCCTTAACACCATAACGGTGCAAAGGATTTGTATTCAACAACTACTACCTACTGCATAGGTATATGTACAACATAGTGCTCAATCTAAACTTAATTACATTTTTGTGATGTATGTCATTCAAAACCTAATGTGACCCCCCCAAAAAAACATGCTACGGTCTCTATGGCACCTGCTAGCTGTCAAAACAAGTAGAAACACAATCCATTTTCCGCAGGAGTTATTGAGTCCCAAGGCCTGACAGGCCCACGGCTTGTTTATGTGTTGTGTGGGAGAGACACGGAGGTGAGGCAAGAAGTGTCCCAGAGAGGAAAACTGTCACCCTGAGTCCGAGAGTCCATCTCACACATCGGCCCTTCTCCTTTCTGTCCTCTGCAACAACAAACTAAAAACTAAGACGTGTTTGGCTGATGAATCAGTTTTAAAATTGCCGAGTCAACACAGGGAATATAGGAAACACAGGAACAGTGATTTGCACGATGATAATCATTGTTTTCTGTCAATCAAACAAGGGTAATACCTTTCAAACTATCAGGAAATACAGTGTGACATGTCCAGCACAGTGCCCTCTAGTGACTGTATATTATTATTATTATTATTATTATTATTATTATTATTATTATTATTATTATTGTTGTTGTTATTATTGTTATCATTTAAAAATAAACAAAGCAGCCTATACATCCTTCACAGCAGCTGATAACAAAACAATTCAGCCTTCATATTTATGTGTGCCTGTATATAGATATCAACCCTTAACTTGTGCTACAAAATAATGACATTAAAGGCATGGAAACAGGAAAAAGGTTCCTATTACCACATAAGGGTGTGCTCAAACACACACATGCACAGTGCTGTTTAGGTGTGTCAGTATTGTTCAAAAACACACACACACCATATAAGCAGAGCCTATAGTGTTTAAATTGTCTGTGATAAACGTGAGTGGGGCTGTGATGGCTAATTAATGATGGCTGTCAGTGTCAGGGGGGAGAGAGGCGGCGATGATTAGGGAAGCCACCCTGCCATGAAGCACTCATCAGTGTTTGCCTCATACCTGTGATTTTTATTCCACTAAAACAAACACTCGAGGAGCTAATGAGCTATTCTCTCTCTCTCTCTCACACACACACACACACACACACACACACACACACACACACACACAACACGCCGCACGCAGCAGCAGCCTGGGAAGCGTGATGCAATAGCGAAAAGCAATTGGAGTTATTTTCAGCATGTGGAGAGAAAGAGAGAGAGAGAGGGAGAGAGAGAGAGACAGACAGAGAAAAGAAAAGGTAGAGAGAGGCAGAGGAAGAGAGAGAGAGAGACAGAGACAGAGGGGGAGATAGAGAAAAGGGAGAGAGGGAGAAAGGGGGAGAGAAAGAAAGCGAGAGATAAAGAGAGGGGGGTCAAGAAAGAGAAAGAGAGAAAGAAAGACAGTAAGAAACAGATAGAGCATGAGAGAGAGGGAGTAAGGGAGAAAGAGTAAGAGAAAAAAGGCAGTGTATGAGTGTGTGTGTGTGTGTATTATATTATTATTGCTTATTGTTGTAATGCTATTTGCTTATTGTTGTAATATTATTTTGCAAAGGGATGAAATGTTCTATTGTTCTTTATGCTTTGGCAGTACTGCATTTCAACAGTCTTGCTTATAAAGAAACTTTGAATTTGAATTTCAGAGAGAGAGAGAAAGAGAGAGCGAGGGAGAGAGAAAGAGAGAGAGAGAGAGAGTGAGAGAAAGAGAGAACAATACTTCACAGATTTTATCTATTCAAGTCCAGCCCAAACATCCCACCCACACCCAAATGCACAGGAGGCAGACAGACAGACGGACGGACGGACGGACTGACTCAGGCACACTGATAATGCACACTAACACAGATGCACACTAACACACACACTGCTGCAATGCCCATGCCTCTTCTTCCTCTACGCTCACACTCTACATGTCTGCCCTAATGGATGTGCATAAAGCAAATAGGAGGGAGAGAGAGATAGAAAGGGAGACAGAGACATAGAGAGAGATAGAAAGAGAGAGACAGGAGAGATAGAGAGAGAGAGATAGAAAGAGAGAGACAGAGACAGAGGTAGAGAGAGAGAGACAGAGAGATAGAAAGAGAGAGGGAGAGGACATGCATGACTAAAAGAAAGAGTTTAAAATCACTGAGATGCTCCACAGCATAATATAGCATGCCTTTAGAGCGGACAAGGGATATGATTGCCAAGGGAAATAACAGCAATCAAGCCATGTTGTCTTGAGCTTAAAAAACATACAGTGAAACATCTGTAAACGTCAAATATGTGTCTTAGATAAACAGAGAAAGCAAAGTGGTGTGCCTTAAAAAGAGAGAGAGAGACAGAGAGAGAGAGAAAGAAGAGAGAAGAGAAGAGAAGAGAAGAGAAGAGAAGAGAAGAGAAGAGAAGAGAAGAGAGGAGAAGAGGATCATACATATCCAACACGGATATGTGCACTCAAAAAAGCGTGCCAGAGGACTCAGCCGTCCGGCGATGGGAAATGTGACAAGCTACTGAAGCAGCTGACACTGAGGGGATGGTGAAAAATGTATACACAATCTGTTAAACACCAGAGGTGACTCCGCAGTGCAGCAGCCCCTGCATGTGCCTGTGTGTGTGTGTCTCTCTCTCTATCTCTCTCTCTATCTTTCTATTTCTCCCTACCCCCCCCCCTCTCTATATGCCTACCTCACCCTCCCTCTCTAACCCTACCTACCTCTCTCTCCTTCTCTCTCCTCCCTACCTCCCTCCCTCTCTCTCTCTCTCCCTCTCTCTCTGCCCCTACCTCCCTCTCTCCCTACCCCTCATTCTCTTTCTCGGTCCCTACCTCCCTCTCTCCCTCCCTACCTCCCTCTCTCACTGTCCCTCCCTACCTCCCTCTCTCTCTCTCTCTCTCCCTCTCCCTATCTCTGTCCCTACCTCCCTCTCTCTCTCCCCCTCGTTCTCTGTCCCTACCTCCCTCTCTCCCTCCCTACTTCCCTCTCTCACTGTCCCTACCTACCTCCCCCTCTCTCTCTCTCTCTCTCCCTCTCCCTATCTCTGTCCCTACCTCCCTCTCTCCCTCCCTACTTCCCTCTCTCACTGTCCCTACCTACCTCCCCCTCTCTCTCTCTCTCTCTCCCTCTCCCTATCTCTGTCCCTACCTCCCTCTCTCCCTCCCTACTTCCCTCTCTCACTGTCCCTACCTACCTCCCTCTCTCTCTCTCTCTCTCTCTCTCTCCCTCTCCCTATCTCTGTCCCTACCTCCCTCTCTCTCTCTCCCCCTCGTTCTCTATCCCTACCTCTCTCTCTCTCTCCCTACCTCTCTCTCTCTCTCTCTCCCTCCCCAATCTAGCTGTGGCATTTCCAGCCCCCTCGGTGGTAGTGCTGCTGTGGGAACGCAGAGAAATTACATATGAAAACATCAAAGTGGCTCCGTGCTTCAATAATATATACGGAGGGGAGGTAGGGGAGGCTTCGGCTCCACAGTTTGCTCACCTTATTAAGATTAAATGTGAACTCTTCAACTCTTTACTAAGGAAGGTGGGAGAGGAGGGTGCTTGGGGACTGGTTTAGGGGGCCGGTGCTGATGGTGATGGTGGTGGTAGCCGTGGTAGCGGCGGCAGCAGCAGCAGCGGCAGCTTGACCTTCTAGGCCCGCGGGGGCCACACGTGAATCCCAGCGAGCATAATCAGGGCGCCGTCGAGGACCTAATGAGCTCCTCCCCTGCGCGATCATAGCCTGCTAGCCCCCCCAATTATCCCCCTCGGAGCCGGGCTAACAGTGGGTCACCGCTCTGAGGGCAATTAGAGGCAGCCTTGGAGAGGCCCACCTAGCGTCCCCGCGAGGCTCCCAGCCCCAGACTAGCCAGACTAGCGCTAGTGCTAGCGGTAGCTAAAGACACTCGCTAAAAACAAGCCACCTTGCTACCGCCGTTGCATCATGAAAATTAGACATAGGTGTTGTATGGTTAAGTATGGATGTCACATTACTATTATTTGGAGAGTTTACAGGAAGCTGGCCAGCTCAAGAGTAAACAGGCTACCAAACAAGCCACTTGAGAACCCCTTCTGCATCAGGGAAAGGAGCAAAAGGAATGGTATGGCTCAGTAGGCGTTACATTAGATACAGGAAGCTGGCCAATGGCATACTAGGACTGTGTCCTAAATGTTCTCTCACTGACTATGTCATGCACAATACAGAGTGTGAGTTAGGCTACGTTCAGACGTGATGGTTTTTTTACAGACGTCGGTGGATGGTTTACATTATTTTCCTATGGTACAGGGTGTTTTTTAAAAAAACATCCTGGGTGGTTTTTAAAACGCCGCCACTGGTGCTTTTTTTCACCCAACCCGGGTGGTTTTCAAGTTGAGAAATTTGAACTCGCCCCGAAAAAAGCACCCCGTCGGGTGCTTTTTTGACAACTGACCAATGAGCGACTGAAATTCTGTAGTTTCAAAGAAGAAACATGGCGGCGAAAACAAAGCCTCTCAAGTCAAACAAAATTCCAACCGAACAACTGGTGGTACTCGTAAGTGAGCACACAGAGCTATATGACATGGCAAATAAGTTATACCACAACGTCTACCACAAGGAGACCGTTTGGAGATCGATTGGGGCATTTTTGGGACACAACTGTAGGTATTAGTTTCAGTTGTTTTCATCCGCTCACATCACAAGCTATGCTAGCCGTTAGCGTTTACGGTCTATCAGCTGATGTTAGCACAGGCACCGCCCCCGTGCTTTTTTTCTCTCTTCGAAAACCACCCGGGGCAGGTGTTTTCTGTTATAAAAAACCATCACGTCTGAACGTAGCCTTACATTGCTTTCTTCCCTACATAGTGAACGAGTGAACATTGCTGATTCAGGCTAGCAATCACCAAAAGAAGACACATAGTAAACGAGTGAGCATTTCTGAATAAGCCTAACAATCACCAAAGAAGCCACCTTGCAACTGCAGTTGCATAATGAAAATGAGCTAAAGGGAAGGTGTGGTTAAGCATGGACGTCACATTACATTTGGGAGCACTTAAGGTGGCCAACAGGAAATAATATGCAAATGTGCCAGGGGGGCTCTGAGGCAAACGAAGACAACATATCAGAAGCTATTACAGTCAAACCCTCTAGCCAGGATATGTGTCTCACAAAATACCAAAAGAAAACAGGGGGGAAAAAATACTAAGCCAGAGCGAGCCATAGAGGCACACATACATTCAAGAGCTTTAGCAAGCGTGTCAATCTTCCTTTCCCCGCCACCTGCCGAACACCATCATTTTCACCGAGCTGCTTGACACCCGTCAGTCGTGACCTTTCCCTGACGCCTGTCTGTCTGTCTGTCTGTCTGTCTGTCGCATCGTGTTTGAAAGGAGGAGACACAGGAAGGAAGCGTAGCGGTGGGAGGAAGTGAAGTGTGCCTGCTTTCACGCTGTGTCTCTGTCGCCGAGGACAGACGAACCGAGCACAGGGGCCCCACCGACATCACACACACACATACATACACACACACACGCACACACACACACACACACACACACACATACCCACACACACATACATACACACACACACACACATACCCACACACACACACACACACACACACACACACACACACACACACACAATGTCTCATGTTCTGCCGCTGCTTCTGCCACTGCCGTTTAATTATTCCCACCCAGCGCCAGGCAGCCAGGCAGCCTGGAGGGGACACAGAGTTCCCCGCGCCCACGGAAACACACCTGAGGGGGCGGCGGCACAGGCCTGGCCTCCCTGCCGTGACACTGATGGGATTCTTGCAGCTGAAAATTTCCAGTTGCACTTTAAAATGAACAGGCGCCGAAAAAGGAGGAGTTAACTATATGTGTGTGTGTGTGAGTGTGTGTGTGTGCCTGTGTGTGTGTGTGTGTGTGTGTGTGTGTGTGTGTGTGTGTGTGTGTGTGTGTGTGTGTGTGTGTCTTCGTACCTATGTCGGTGTACCAGCAAAGGAGAGGGTTGATTAAGGTTCCTACAGGTTCAGTTTCACTGGGACAAGTGTGTGTGTGTGTGTGTGTGTGTGTGTGTGTGTGTGTGTGTGTGTGTGTGTGTGTGTGTGTGTGTGTCTGTCTGTCTGTCTGTCTGTCTGTCTGTCTGTCTGTCGGTGTACCAGCAAAGGAGAAAGGAGAAGGTGGACTAATACAAGTTCAGCTGCACTTTAAATGGACAGACAGTAAAAAAGGGAGTAGTGTGTGTGTGTGTGTATATGTGTCACTGTGTGTGTGTGTGGGTGTGTATGTGTATCCGTGTGTGTGTGTGTGTGTGTGTGTGTGTGTGTGTGTGTGTTCAGCTGCACTTGAAATGGACAGACAGTAAATAAGGGAGTAGTGTGTGTGTGTGTGTGTGTGTGTGGCGTGTCTTGTGTACCAGAAAAGTAGAGGGTGGATTACTACAGCAGGTTGCCGTTCCAGTCGAGAGCTCCGCAACTGGTGTGGTCCCGTCCTACTGTAGGTGGCTCAAATTAACATGCGGAGTGGGCGTACTGCGTACTGGTGGCATCTGTGCTCCTCTTGGATAAACAAATTGAAATGACGCCTCATATTAGGCACGCCATCAATTGAATTATTGATGAAATTTGATAAACTTTGCAAGATATTAAAGTCCATTAAAAGATGGCGTCGTTATCTCCTGCATGCTAATGGGTGTGATTTCTTGCTGGATGCATAATGCCAAAGACAAAGATACTCATCAATCTTGACTGAGCATGCCTGTCGAGTTGTAATAATATAATCATTGGAGGAGAGCGCAGAGAACCTTGCCCTGCACATGTTAAATCAAAGCCGAGGCCATCAGTCTTTATGAAGGAAGGAAGCTAAAGGGCTTTGGTCCAGAGGTAAAAAAAAATAAAAATCAATTATACCAGAGTGGTACGCTAAAGCACACTTGTGTCTCCACAGCTCTACTCTACTGCACTGACTCCATTGTGTACCGACAGCCAAAGGTACAGCGTCCCGTATCTCTTCCAATCAGGGTTAAAATTACAGCTGCACTGCAAAAGGCAGGTGGATATCTGGAGATAAAATGGTAGATTACACACCTTCAGAGCTGACGCTGCGGTGCGGCCTGACAGTTAATTACCCGCCGGCTAATGCAGCCGCATGATAAAATTGCTTTGTGCATCCACGCCAAATGAACATTTCACTGCGCGCTATGCTGTCTGTGTGTCTGTGCAGCCCGAGCAGACATATGTGGGATATGGGCACAAGTGCAGCCATTCGCTGCACAGTGCAGTTGTGTGTGCAACATCAAATTGTAGTTACCTGTTCCATGAATAGTCCATGTCCATAACGGGCAGTTAAGGCATTCATAACATGTACACTCCTGATACTTTATAGTGTCGTCCTCCATTACTTCATGAAAAAGCCTCTGTGTGGCAGCACACATCATCAGCAACTAGCTAGCCTTTTTTTTTGCATCACTGTAGTCTTTAGACAGCCTTGAAGGTTTAAGCTCTGGCCGTCGACACAAGGATGGTGTTGTATTTCGACTGTGTGTCTCTGGACCGCACAAGGGGAGACAGCATTGCTGCTTCTTCTTCAACATTTGATTCATGTCACAAGACAATTAGCGGATACAGTTTTAATTAGAGGCACGTATTGTGTTCTGAAAGGCTGTGTAAGTGCACAAAGGAAAGCGGTGTCTAGCATACACTAAAAACTATAGGGACAGCCAGGCACCCCTCTCACTGGGGCATGAGTGGTATCAGATTCTGGGTATTATACTAGAGTTATTCGCCCCTTTGCAGTCATAATAGCTTCCAGTCTTGTGGGAAGGCTTTTGGACAAAATTCTAAACAGCGTCTGGGGGAATTTCTGCCCATTTATCCAGAAGAGCGTTTGTGACATCGGGCAACGATGTTGGACGAGAAGACTTGGCTCACAATTTCAGGTGCGGTTCGTCCCAAAGATGTCTGATGGGCTGAGTTGAGGGCTGAGATCCGTTTCCTCCACACCAAGCTCACCCAACCGTGCCTTGATTGTCCCTGCTTTGTGCAACGGTGCACAGTCATGCTGAAACACACTAGGGCCTTCCCTTAAATAGCTCCTACAAAACCGAACACGATGAATCATCCAAAATGTGTTGGAAAGCTGAATCATTAACATTTCCCTTCAAGTGGAACTAAGAGACCTACCCCAGTCCAACAAATCAATCCCACTTTCCAGCATCACTGTGGCCAATATAAAATAAGGTGCATTAACATACAAACCATATACCATATACACATGGTTAGGAGAACGGTAATACAAATAAATTAGTCCCTTCCTTTTATTTTATGTTTAAACGCAAATGGGTATAGTTCTAACATCTGAGTCCCGAGTCCTTACCAGTTCTGCAGTCTACACAGAAGCTCATGTATGTTTTTAAAGTTCATGTATGTATTCCTGTCTTTTTATTTATAAAATATTGGTATGTCAGTACTAGTGTATGTCAATATTAAATGCACTTATTAATGAAAAATAAATGCCTCGCCTTGTCTATGTCTCGAGTACAATTATCAACTATTAGCACTTGGCTACTGCATAGGATTTTAAAAGCTTAAAACATGTTCAGTCTCTGCTGATATAACCACAATAAGCACCATAGAAAGGATTCACATGTTTACGATCCACTAAGTTAGCATAAAGCCTGCACATGGTCTTGTCTTGTAGGCTGTTAGTCTCATACCCTGTTCCACTTGAACGGCCGAAGACCACCTGGCCTCACATCTGTTTCACATCAGCAGGACTGCTTGACCTCTATACCACAGAACAACCCAAGAGCGAAAGAACACTAGAGGATTCATTTACGGGCTTTTTATTTGGCAAAACTGCACCAAACCTCTCTCTGGTCATGTTGTACCAGACCCTCTTGGATTTTAAAGGACATTTTCGGTCATTTTTAACATGCAGCTCTATTGCTGCAATGAAGATGACTTTGGTCAGATGAGCTGAAAATGTTGTTACATGGGCAGTAATGTATGAACAGAAAAACGGAAATGCTGGTATACAGTTTCTGCATGCAAAATTTAAGATTTCACCTCTGCCGGTGAGGGAGTAAGCGCAAGCTCGACAGATTGACTTGTTTGGCAAACAAGTATGTGGCTGCCTGCATTAACCACAAACCAGTATGTGGCTGCTCGCACAAACACAAACCAGTATGTGGCTGCCTGCATTAACCACAAACCAGTATGTGGCTGCTCACACAAACACACTTTTAAGTCAAACTTGCTACAGTGCTGCGCTTTAAGGTGTCTGCTGATTTGGCATAATTGTTGGGGTGAGATTTGGAGCATGTTCAGATGCTAAAAACACAGTTTAAAGTTCTGTCCCAATGGGTTAGCTGTCAGTGCAAGCTCTCTGTTTAAGGAGACCTACTGTATATGAGTTGGACCAAAATTTCTCTTCTATTTTAATATTTAATGAAATATATTCTCAAATATTTCTTTCTTCTTCGGTACTGGCAAGTCTTGTGTAGCTTGAGCAAAAGAGCTGCATGTTGAAAGAAATGACCGAAATTGTCCTTTAAACAGAAACACGAGATGAGAATTTGTTTGAAAGAGCCATCATGTAGGGAAGTGCCATACTGCTTTCATTTCATATCAAGCTTCAAGGACCAGAGATAGGACGCGACAGGAAATGAGAGCATGGTGATGTTTTGCTGTTATCTCGGTCCAAAATCCCTCTGCTCCTCCCAGAGATGCTTTCACATTATCTTGCATCTCTGGCCAAGGCCAAATAATGTGGTAAGTGGTCAACAACATTGCCTGTGGGCTGCAAATCTTATCCACTGATAATACTTTACTGCATCAGTTTTTATTTATTTTAGTCCATTCGAGAAAAAAAATAATAATACTAAAGAAAACAAAAAAGTTCTCAAATAAGGTACACTAGGGAAAGACAGTTTATTCTTTAAGTCAAGCAGACTTAATGCATGACTTAATGTCTTTAATTTAAAAACTACAGCTTATTATGAAACTTGAAGAAATGAATAAATAGCCTAGTTCCTCTGAAACAAAATACAAATATAGAATACAGAATATAAAGTAAGTCCACCCCCACCGCATCCTCTAACCGAGGTACAAGCTTGTGTGTCGTGTCGTGCGTGTGTGTGTCCATGGGTCATGAATTCAGGCGCGTGTCACGCGCAGAGGTGGGCCGTGTTGAAATATGACAGCTAGCTTCGCCTCTTTGCCAGACGTGCCCTGGAGCTAGTGCCACCGCGTCACGACTGCTGCTTGATAATGAAAGTGACCTCCGCAGAGTCACTTTGATAATCCCATGCTTAATCACTGTTTGTTTGAAATGTCATGGGCCCCACTGCGGTGACCCGCACTCCGCTTGATAGGGGCCCCTGACTTCTGACTCACACACACCCCTCTCCTCCAATCAGCTTCTTTTAATTGCTTTGGACTTGGCACACGGAAAGGAAGGAAGGAAGGAAGGAAGGAATAGACTACGGGAAAAAAGTTTTGGCACAAGGTAGGCGTACCGGCACTAACGGAATATGACAGCACATCCTCATCACCACGGCAACAGAACAGAAGAAGAAAAACGGAACGAGACGAGAACCAACAAGAACAGAGAGAGAGAGGTATGAGATTAAGATTTTTCTTTAAAGGTCAGTTTCTAAAAATAGGCCGCCGCTCAGGGGGGAGGTTATTATGCGGGTATTGATGAAATGGCCCCACAATCTGACCAGTGGTAATTACACAGAGAGAGAGCATATATCTTTTTTAATAACAAAGACCTCTTCATCATGAGCCATGAGTCATGGTCCCGTCTAATGACCGGATAGAGTCTCACACACAGGAAAAAAACGCTCACTTGAAAAATCTCTCCCACCCCCCAACCCCCTAGACCCCCCCTCCAAGATCTCCATGTGGTGATGACTGGTGTTTGCTAATTCAATAAACAAGGAGTGGGGACACGCTCAAGCTAATTACTTGCGCACACACAGTGTAACAGAGATAGCTGTGTCTGTGTGATTTAGTGTAGTGAGAGGAAACGGACATAGCAAGCAGATTTCGACCCACATGTTGCCACTAAAAGACTTGCTAGGGGGGCTCATGGAGAGTTGGGCGTGGGCCAAATCTGCTCTCGGCGTTCCCGACGGCCATGACAATCAGTCAATTTGAAATTCATCACACTGTGTCACCATGGGTGTGCTTCCATATAAAGACATGTTCATCATCATTTTCACAGCTATTTGTTTCACTGAGAGGAAAAAGAGAGAGGGAGGAAATGGCTTGGCCGGGGAAGAAAAGGACTAACTATGGCAATGAGCCATAATCCATCTGTCTGTTTGAGTTTAGGAGCTCGTCAGGAGCGCTGAGAGAAAGAGAGAGTGTCATCGCGACTCCTCCACGGTGACACCGGAGCTCCGCACACCGTGCCACTTATTAGAGGGCCCCATTGTAACACACGCCTATTAATATTGATCCCCGCCCTCAGGAATATCAATTTCATTCCGCCGTTATTGATCGGCCTCATGCATAGCCTAATGATGGGCTGCTCAGCCTTGGGGTGCCGCGGCGATGCAGCATCAGCACCACAGTGCACACAGCACCACCACCATCACCACCACCAGCATCACAGAGCACACACCACCACCACCAGCATCAGCATCAGCACCACATAGCACACACCACCACCACCACCAGCATCAGCATCAGCACCACAGAGCACACAGCACCACCACCACCACCACCATCACAACGACGACAGAGTCAAGATCCATGGAGGGAGGAAATATCCTTTAACACTCAGGGGAGAAAAATATCCTGATATGTACTCTTTGCTCACCCACACAGACACATACATGTGCACGCACCTGCACGTACATGCATGCACAGACACGCACATGCATGCATGCACACGCACGCACACACACACACGCACACAGAATACTGACATTCTTATGTCAAACAAGAAACTCTTATTCTTCAGCTTATGTATGGTTATTAATATCCACTATTAGGCCTTATGGAGAAACTCTTTGCTCACCCACACAAACAAATACACACACACAGGCACACACGTGCATGTACCCACGAATACATGCATGCACACACACGCACGCACGCACACACACACAACCACACACACAGACACACGCACACACACACACACACACACACACACACACAGAATACTGCCATTCTTATGTCAAACAAGCCACTCTTATCCTTCAGTCTATGTATGTATGTATATACCCACTATTAGGTCTTATGGAGAAAGCACATCCTGTGATGCATCCGCCATCCCACAGCAGTGGTGGTGTGTCATGGGAATGGGCTCTCGCAGACACACACACACACACACACACACACACACACACACACAGTAGATCCTGTGATGCATCCGCCATCCCCTAGCATAGCAGTGGTGGTGTGTCGTGGGAACGGGCTCTGTCTCACAGACACCCAGTTGGGTCATTACTCTATTCCCGCGGTGATCAGCCCAGGCAAGGCGGTGACTTCAGCATTTCTCAAAGTGTGGCACCGTATTCCCGCGACACTCGGGCTGTTCTACTTATTCCGGAGCATTCAATCAAAATGTCATGCCTGTTTAATGCATAATTCTTGTCTGCATAAGAGACGGAAGAATATCGTCTTCATCTCTCTCCATCTCTCACCTCCGAATCGTACCCTACACTAGTTTAGCATCAGGTGAAGTCCCCAGATTCTTTCCAATGGGAGAGGGATCTTTTTTTTTTTCTCCTGGTGGAAGGTAGGATGGAGGCGAAACCACTGGGAGTTACTTCAGCGAGCCGAATTCTCAGATGGTCTTTACTGAAATACTTTGTATGTGTGACAGAGGACTGTAATTTATACTTTACGATCCCTTCTATAGTTTATGAAGACAGACAGACAGACACACACACACACACACACACACACACACACACACACGCACACACACACACACACATGCACACACCCACAGATACAACAAGTGTTCCTGGAAATGTCCTCCAAATCATTTTGTAGTAAGGAGGGAAAATGTCAGGTCATAAAATTATACTTTTAAATTTCAACCTTCATTACTGAATCATTTCAATGTAATGCGAGCTAAATCTAGCCAGACAGGGTTGATCATACTCAAAAACACAGCAGCATCCGCAACCAAGCATCAAGGAGATACAGAGCATCACAAACACAGGTAAGTACCAAATGAATTCATGAACAGACATTAAGACTAATATATAAGTTTCAGTTCAGGGTTCAACATTCATCACACATGCCCATTTAACATTACATTCTAAGAACCTACTGATCTACTGTGTTGTGAACACTTAAAAATGCTAATGCCTAAAATTGCACAAATAACGCTTCGTATGGACACACGCCCTTGAAGAGAGTCACCTGGCCTAATTGCCAAATTTAGGAGCAGTGCCGTTCCTGTTGAGTGTGTGATAGGCACCCCACCAGAGAGGTTAATACAGACTGCATTCATGATTAATGGAAGAATGTCTATATAAATTCAATTTGGCAGCAGACTGAATGTTGGGAGCTTCTTGTGTGCGGTTTCCACTTGTGCCCCTCAAAGACAGACAGAGACAGACGATGATGTTTTACTGTGACGCTGACATTATACAGGTGCGACACACACAGCTCAATCCAAAGACAAAACCGGGTTCCACTTTTTATTTTAGCGATCCCCGGTACAGTGTATCAGCATCATGAAGTACAGTGTGATTAACTGGGTAAAAATATGTAACATTAGGGTAATTGCACTGTGCCATTAGCTTTAGTGTTGCATGCTGTAACATGTAGATTGCTGTGAAAGGGACTGCTAAAATAAAGTGTTACGGAAAAGCAAATTACTCATAAAACTAAATATTTTAATAATACAAATAGAAAGATTAATGCTGTAGTGTTAATGAGAACAGTGCGACCTCTTCTCTTGACAGACTCTTTCAGTAACTTTGGCAAGCTCACCAAAAAATTGCTCTCTCTTAACAGCCACTTAAGATGTGTGTGTGTGTGTGTTTTTTTTTTCCCTGCACAGGGAGAGGGGGGGCAGAGGGGGTCCCCCACTGGGTTTGTGTGCTGATGTACAGCCCTCTCCACCCTTCCAAATATTTATTTAAAAAATAAAAACCACGAGTGGTAAGCGCTGTGCTTGCGACGGTATCAATTACGAGGTGTAATTAGGCGCCAATGTCTGGGAGAGATAAGGACCAGCACAACAGAGGGACCAACAGTAGGAAACAAACGCTCTCCGCTCTCCTTCCAGGGATTTTGGGCTAATCCCATTTCACTGGAACTGTTTTTCCTATCCGCACTTTCTTTGAAGTGTAAATACTAGTCAGGAAAAATAGGGGAGAAAATCCAAGAAATAAACATGAAGACAAGCTTAAGAAGAAATATCACCATTCTGACGTGACAGTAGTTTTTCAGGGTAAAGACAATAAGAAGGGAATAGAGAGGGGGGTAAAAAAAGAAAGAAAGATGTACTGTATATTTTATCCGTATTGTGGGTTTGTTATCAGTTTCTCCCAAGCATGCGTGTTCACTAAGGAGATATGTCCCGCTGTCAGCCCTTTGTTTACCTCCACCACTGCAGTGCTCCAAATACTTAACAAACAAACAAACAAACAAACAAGGCTCTCTGGCAAGCCTCCCCTGACAAACTCACCAAAAATTAGGATAGAAATGATCCAGAGATGATGAAAGGAAAGAAAGGCAAAAGAAAAAGGGAGAGCTTGGATCCAAGAGCTACATTTGTTCTTAATGACGTTATTAGCATTTGTATCGAACCAATTATGCAAGGCCTAAAAAGCCAACACTGCATTTGAGGCAACTTCCGGGCTGGCCAACTAGCTGGTGTAAGCTGGTGCGTACACAATACAGCTTTTGTGTTTGTTTTTTTTTTTGCTCATCGAGGAGCACTGTTTCATTTGCAATCACCATCTTCTTTGGTTAATCCCCTCCTTGCTGCCACAGTATCGTCAATCCCAATAGAGTTCAGTTCCTTCCCCGGGAGATTGCAGGCTTTGTGCCCGTAAAGTAAATAATGCAATTATCTTTGTAAACATGTACTCCCCTCTGCCTGAAAGCCCAGCACATAATACAAGGGAAGAGTTTAGATGCGCCGGATGCAGAGTGGCATCACAATATTTTGACTCGTCTCGTCAGCACACAGACTGCCTGCCTGCCTCACTGCCTGCCTGCCTGCCTGCCTGCCTCTCTGCCTGCCTCTCTCCTTGTGTGTGTGCACACAGCCTCTGCGGTCTGGTACTGGAAATGCAGCTTGAAAAATAAATGTGACTAAATAAATAATATATACACACACACACACATACACACACACACACACACACACACACACACACACACACACACACACACACACACACACACGCACAAACGCACACACGCACACACACACACACACACATACACAGCTGAAACCACAAGGAGTGCTCACTGAAAGTCAGCATTGTGTCACTCAGGGGGGGCTGAGAACTGAAGAAAGTTATCTTCCTGACAACAAATACGCAAGCAAATCCGTGATCCCACCCAGCCACGACATAAAGCAGTGTCATCCCAGCTGAGTTTTGTCGACATTTAATTTTACATAAGGACTTGCTTTTTGAGCCTGTCCCCCTGTCCCCTGGTCTGTCAACCAACCGCCCCCCACCCCCAACACACACACACACACACACACACACACACACACACACACACACACACACAGCTGGGCTAGCAAACAACAAGGCCACCTGTCAGTTGTGAGCTGGGCTGTGCTTTGGGCTGGAGGAGTGGCTTTGTTAGTGGTGAGCAGGTCCCAAGGAGGCTGTCCCAGCAAAGGCCACATCTGTCTCCGTGTCTAGTGTCTAACTTTCCTTATACAGGCCACGGCGCACTGCTGCTTCACATCTTTTTATTCTTATTTCTCTCTCTCTTTCTCCGGAGGAAGGAAATGTTTAAGGTCTACACATCTACACAAACCCTAAAAAGGTCATGCCTTTGATATAGGGAAGGTAATGCTTTTTCACAACTTGAGTATTTTAATTAACAATGACCGTTTCCTGCAAATATTTCAGCAAGTCTTTACAAAATTATTTGGTAACACTTTATTTAAAGGTGTCTACACCTGACTGACATGAGCATGTTATAAACATGACACGACACATATCATGAACATTTATGACATGTCATTCATGTTTACTACTGTTGCCATTAAGTGTCATTCGTTTTTTGAAATGTAAAGTTGATCATTGTTGGGGGTGCGGACATTGCAAAACCTTAGTGACACAAAATGACAACAATCATAAACATAAACAAAGTGTCATTAATGTTCATGATATGTGTCATGTCATATATATAAAGGGCTCATATCCCCCTTATGTAGACACCTTCAAATAAAGTGTTACCAATTACTATCACAGCAGACTCTTATCCAAAGCGATTTACAAAAAGGAGGACATAATAAGCTAACAGAGGTGCAAAGGAACACAGAGTAGACAGACTACCCTCATACACACAAGGGGATGCATGTGCCTAAGTAAGTTTCCTGGAGCAGGGACACTACAGACACACATACTGTACCTCCTACACAGTATACCTCACACAGCTTGGACATATTTTCCCCAAATTTTAAAGCCTAATTTACATCAATTCCTATCTATTTGAACAGGGGCATCACACACACACACAGCTCAACTAAATAGCTGGTTTGTCACATCCAGTCAATTCAATCTAAACCTTCATTTTTAATTTCATTGCAGGAGGACATTGCTGCTTTCATAACAGGTTTTGTGAGCTAACTGTCAATTACACATCTCAGACTAAAACTGATGTATAATCTAAACAAGTCTGCATGTTTTGAGGCATCAGAATGTGACAACCTACTTTAGCACACCCTTAAAAAAATTAACACTATGAACAGTCAGAGTAGCAAACTGAGTTTTGTTTTACACACCAAAATGTGTGACTACTCTGTTATATATCACCTAGTTGAGATTGCTTTGTCTGGAACAAAATAGTAACACATTCCTTTTCCGAAAGGCACAACACGTGTGACTCTTTGCACATTACTAAACTCGTGCCTTTTTTCTTGGTGTATATTGGCATGGTTATCACATGTATGTAAGGCTTTCAAAAGCCACATAAACAGGCTTACAAAAGTCCAGCTATCTTTACTGATCGAGACAAACAACCTGGTCCTGTTTTTTCTCAGTGCCACATTTCCACTGCAGTACATCAATCTTGGCATTTGAGTTTCTATGTGTAGGGTACATAAAAACACATAAACATAAAAAGTGGTCGTGCAGAGAATCCAGAGTTCAATGAGTGAGATAAGATATGAATTATGGTTATTAAAGGTGCCATGTGTCAGACATGTATGACAAGCAATCATAAAATGGTCCAGATATGTCACCAGAGATAAATGAAACATGTTTAATTGAAACACCTATTTCACTACAACTATAGTTATGCTATTCACATTCTAAACCATCATTTACAGCCTGCAAATTATGTTTATGTTGTGATCTTGTGTTTTCTATATTGCCTCTAGTGGGAGCACAATGCTAATTTAAGGTATTTTAAATTTGACTACAGTACTATTTTTGACCACAATCCTATAGCACCATTGACACCGCCATCTTTAATGTCGACATCTTTAATGTCAGTCAGTCAGTCAGGGGCCAGCTTTACCTTTTTAATGCCTGCAGATCCTCCGCTCTGATGTCCCTCAGCACCCTCTCCAGCACGTCCGTGTCCGAGGGCGCGCCGGACGCCTCCTTCCCCACGCTGTGCATGTACCGCCCGATCACCAGTCCCAGGATGAACACTCCTGCCCCCGCCACGATGTACTTGACCCAGCTCCAGCTCCAGCTCCAGCCGTCCCCCCTCCAGCCGTTCCCCCCCTGTCCCCTCCTGTGCGCTCTGGAGGCCGGCCGGCTGAGGCTGAAGCGCGGCCCGTAGCCCGTGTCCTCCTGGAGGCGCTGGAAGCGTCCGTGGGGGGACGTGGAGGGCTGGATGGGCTCCAGGTCTAGGTCGACCCCCCCTCCTCCCCCACCTCCCCCTCCACCTCCTCCTCCTCCTCCCACTCCTCCCACTCCTCCTCCTCCTCCAACGGAGCTGCCTGTGGGCTGCCGCTCGACACAGTCCAGCTGGAACCGGTCCAGTCCGGGCTCCTCCAGCTCCTTCTCCATGTCCCACTCCAGCTCCAGAGTGGCCGCCTGCAGCTCCTCGCTCTCCAGGTCCCGCGACCGCAGCGAGGCCCCGTGGCCCCCGTGAGCCGCACGCACCTTCTTGTAGGCCATGTTCTCACCTGGGTAAGCACACAAGTACACAAGTACAGTGTATTACACAGAGTGTGTAATTATAGTATATTGTTGTATGCATGTTCTCACCTAGCACACAAGCACACAGGTACAGTGCGTTAAGAGTGTGTTATTTTAGTATATTATTGTATGCATGTAAATATGACACCCGCCCACACCTTCTTGTAGGCCATGCTCTCACCTGGAAAAGACACATCACATCGAAAGCTTATAAAAACACCCACACCCAGCACACATTTTTAAAATATACAAATAATGCAAAATTAAAACACACAAACAAACAAAGAGAAATATAAAAATAACCACAGTTTAAGACCTGTTCAGCACATATCGCAACATCAAGACTGTAAGATATGAAGCTGTACTGATGTTTACTTTGTAACTGTGCAGTTGAAATAGGGATACATGTATATATCTGTTGTTGCCAACCTGACAAAAGAGGTTCAGTCTGGCAGAATGTCCTGTTCCAATGTTATTGTGATACTGTGTGTAATTCTTTCAAACCCCACAAGAGAAAATCAAACCAAATCTCAAGGTGACATTTTTTCCTGGAGAACCCTGTTAAAGAGCAAAGGGTCATGATACCTCCTGGTTCTCTAAATCCGACTATACATAAGTGTCGTAACCACATGAACTACAGTCGAATGTATGTTCAAATCAACTGGAAAAACTTGGATCCTTACTAGAAACGACTTTCAAAAATATGCAAGTTCACTTTCTAATATCTCACAATCACATCAGCTGTTTTATATTGAACTAAATCTCTCCTCCAAAGTGTAAAAATCTAAAGTACAAAAAGTCATCTTTTTTATTTTACAAAAAAAGGCCTGAGCAGCCAACAACCAGCATACTGTAACAGATGATTATTAAGTGAGAGTAGATCAGACTAAATATTATTTATCATAAGAAACAGTTGTTATCTTAACAATTATTTATCTTAACAAACAGTTGTTTTTGCAGAAAAAAAGAACACATGTATTGCCTCTCCACGTTAACGCGTATGTCTTGTGATTGATGTAGCATTGGCTACAGTAGCATGACAATTACAAGCTGGGGAATTTATGTGCTGTGTGGGCTCCAGCGGGCTCTCAGCACTGTTACTACACAGTAAAGAGTATTCTCAGAGGACACAGTAAGAGCATGCAGGTTCACTGCGCTCCTAAAAAAGATCATTAAGGTTGATGACTTGGTGGGATCCAATTCATAAAAGTAGGAGGCCCCCTGTTTTAGTGTAACATCCGAGTTAACTATCGTTTTAACCAGGAGCACCAGTGTGTAGTAGGCGCCAAACAGCCAGGGACAGCTAAGGAAAACACAAAATACACACAATCCATTTTTCTGCCCCTGGTTTGTGTTAACGTTTCTGCAGCAAAATGGCTCTGCAGCAGCCGTAAATCTACACTGCTCAATCAAAACTGAGAATGGCCACCAAGGAGCCGTTTGGGCGTATATATGTATGTATAGAGAGAAGGGGAATGTGGCAACAAAAAACTCTGGGAATGGCCCAACCTATTTCCTGCATGCTATTATTCAGTGAAAGGGGTGTGGGGGGAGTGAAAAAGAAAACACACATTTACATACTAAGTTACTCTACCATTAATTTCCATCCAACATGTTTCAAAGACACCTTGTCTTACTATACAGTATGTGAGGGAACATGTTGGGTTTCCCCACTGCACTCCCTCAGACTGGACTAGTGGCTGGGTGTGAGATAGGGGGTAATATTAGAAAGCAGCGAAAACTGTCCACATTAATCTTTGGTGTGCAGCAGAGGCTCTATTATCTCCACTGGGACTGCCGGACAGTGGCTCCGGGCTGCCATAAAGGGGCCTGCATTTAATCTCTGACCTCTGATGAAGGAAGGGGGGTGCCATGCCGTACCGCACTTGTTCAATATTCTCAGCCCGGCCCAGCCTGTCCCTCTCTCGCTTCCCCACTTCATCTTTTCGTGCTCCCTCTCGTCTGCCTCCCTCCCTCATCTCATCCCCTCTCCTCTCCTCTCCTCTTCCCTTCTCCCCTGTGCTCTCTCTCTCTCCCTCCCTCTCTCTCCCCCTCTCTCTGTCCCTCTCTCCCTCTCCCTCTCTCTCTCTCCCTCTCTCCATCTATCCCTCTCCGCTTGCCGTCGTTCATGTAGGGATGAGATGCAGGCTGTGCTTCCGGAATGACAGCTGACATTCCATCATGGAGACGTCAGCAATTTAACGCCTTTCAACTCGCCAACAGAGCCATCAATTAGACAGGGACATATATACCTCCTCTGACTTTACCCCCGCTGATTGATGCGCCACTGACAAGCCCAATGCAGGAGCCGCGCCGTGTTAATGCCAGCTTAGCATTCTCAACCAGCCCAGCACACTCCTGAATTTGCAAGCCTCTCTTTCTCCTCTGTCTCTGTCTCTCTCTCTCTCTCTCTCCATTTCTCTCTGTCTCTCTGTGTCCCTCTCTATCTCTCGCTCTCTCTCTGTTCATCTCTCTCTCTCTCTGTTCGTCTCTCTCTCTCTCTCTCTCTCTCTCTCTACCTTTTTGTGAGTGTTTCAAAAAACGATTGCATTTGGTCATTTTGCATCTAGAAACATTGCATTGTCAGACCTACGCTGACTGCCCTGTGAATTTAAAACACTCTAGCAGTATTTGTTTATCTGTGATACCTTTATGCATTTGCACTTTTGTTGTTGTTTACATGTACAAAGCAGCGTTTGTGATTATTGCTCTTAAGTGCTGTTGTGCATTTTTTGCATATGAATGGTCTAACTAAACAGGTATTTTTCAGATTCATTGTGTGACTTTGTGAATAATGAGAATCAAAGTGTGCTGCATCTGAGATAGATAAAGAGAGAGAATGAGAGAAAGAGAGTGTGTGTGTGTGTAACTAACTAGGCAACAGGCAAAAAGATGAGGCTGCTGAGAAGCAGACAATGGAATGAAAAGGGATATTTTCAAGCGCTGTCCCATTTAACCATAATCTGCTCAGACATGACCTTGTCAGTTGCCGTAGTTACAGAGCATGAAGTCAGCTGTCAATCAATTCGGCTGTTGCACATTTTCACTGGGGTGCAGAAGACACACACACAGACACAGACACACACACACACACACACACACACACAGCAGTCAAAATGATGGGCAACACCTTGCAGCTAATGGGTAGAGATACACACTCAGAGTTGCAGTGGTATCCTCAGCTGTGGTGGAGCCTGTTAGGGTGGGGATTGGGAGTAGAAACTCTAACACAGCGTGGATCATTATTGATAAAGTACTGTTGCACTGCTGAGTATTTTCTCAGAATTGACGTAAAACAGAAATGACACACTGAGGCCAATATAATATTATAATGTTTCTGCTTCACTTGTTTTTCGTAGCTGCTGGTGAAAATTTAATTTGATTTGAAGATTATGTAAGATGCTGTAATGGCTACCATCACAATTACTTGACTATGTGTAAGCACAACTGAAGATTTAGTTCTGAGAAGTTATTATCAGATCTCCATGTATTACCATTTTTTACAAAAAAAATCTACATTTTTATATATATATAGTTTTATATTTTTCCCCTTCTTCCCTCTCTTTCATCCATGGACACATTGACAGGCACGTATACATGCACACTCACACACATGCACACACACAAACACACACACACACACGCACACACACACACACACACACACACACACACACACACACACACACACACACACACACACACACACAGTGGCCCTTATGTATCAAACAAATGCTGAAACCAGTGCAAATTTAAACAGAGAAATCAATTTATGTCAGGGATCATAAGAGATTCATGAAACATGCATATCACTACAATCCCAGCGTAAGAATGAACGGCTGTTGATAAATGCGGCACTTAAAAACAAGCGTAATTTAAATATTGCGCCCAAATATATTCTCAATTTACAGACCTCGCCCAAACAATTTATGACATGTTGGTGTATAATACATGCAAAATACGTGCAAAAACAGACGTTTTTTTACAATGTCAAAGGGTATCATTACAAAACCACACAGCACCTTTTGCACATGCAATGTTGTACTACTGTTACTACTTTTAAATAATAAACAATTTATTGATATTAGTTAGTAAACACAATCATGGCTACATGATTAAATGTGCCAGTAACATAGGCTACACATTATGGGAATGTGGTAAATGCTAAGGGGATGTTTTGTACAATATAGACCACAATATTTCACAAATTAGGCTACATTACATCACAAGCCACAGTCTGCAAGCCACAGTCAACAACACTGCGTACAAAAACTCAGACCTGATGTGAGAGTTTATCGCTGCCTATCCTATCCCCTATGCTCGATTTCTGTTGTACGCACATTTGATACATGGCAGCCAGAATGTGTACACAGAGACGTTTTTCAGTCTTAATTGTGTAATTATATCCCCGAAACGCGGAGCGTCGGGGATGTAATGGTTTTGCGTGCGCCGCCGCCGCCGCCGCCGCGTCCGCCGCGTCCGCCGCGTAAGGTCTTTCGTGTTAACGCGATAACTTTTGAACGGATGTTTGGATTTGTCCCAGATTTTTTGGGTGAATGCTCTAGGGCAGGTTCATGAACTGATTCGAGTTTGGAGGTCAACACTTTCAAGATGGCTGAATTCAAGATGGCCGAATTTTTGTTTGGCCCATAACTTCTGACTGGGTGGATGGATTTCTCCCAGATTTGGTGTGTTAATGCTCTAGGGTAGGTTCATGAACTTATTCGAGTTTGGAGGCCAACACTTTCAAGATGGCTGAATTCAAGATGGCTGAATTTTGGTTTGGCCCATAACTTCTGACCAGTTGGATGGATTTGTCCCAGATTTGGTGTTTCAATGTTCTAGGGTAGATTCAATGAAATACAGTATGAATGTTGGGGGCTTTGAAGCATCGCGTTTCGGGGATATACCTTTAGCAGTCGAAGACGACTGCATAGGCCTAGTTCTGAAATGAGGATAGTTCTACCCATTACAATCTTTACGAGACTGAGTTGCCCATTCAGGCCCCGGTCTGGCTATTGGCATGCATCACGTCAGAGGTGCTGTGTACATTCCTCAGTGCTGGCTCCCTCTCCCAGGCCATTAGGAGCTAGCTGCCTAGCCCAGCCCAACCAGGGCCAGAGATAGAAGGCAATGATCCCCGGCCTGCTAAGGAAGACAAAGGGGAATTGAGGAGAGACCTTTCCCATTTTCACCGCCTCCATTAGTGCACAGGCATATGGTCCAATCCCCAGAATATGTTGCTTCGCCTCAAGCCAGCCGAGTAAACCTTTATTTTTATAGAATTTATAAATAAAATATGTGACCCAGGGGAGACCGGAGGGGGGGGGGGGGGATGAGTGCTGGTTTACGGATCTTTCAGGTATTAAATCTCAGTGTTCGCCAGGCATGTTTGAGAATGTCAGACACAAAAACCCCCGATGTGGTCCATATGTTCCCCCTGCCTTACCCAGATAGCCCACTAACATTACGGCTGTGTTTGTGTAAGGCGTATCGGCATGCCAATGAACTGCCTGTGAATCTCACTTACAAAATATACCCCATCGGTCCACACCTCTGCATTCATCTCTCTTCAGACTCCATATCTGAATTCAGACTGCCTGCTCAATTCTGTTTTTTTAACATATGTAGCTTGGATTTTTGCAGAAGAAAACAAATGAAATGTGTTTGTTTTTTCAAACCTGATTCAACCCACATATGGACATGGCTTTAAATACTATTACTATCATATTTTTAAAAGGGGCACTTCATTTGCACAGACAAACCACTGAAATAGGAATTATACAACATAACACAAACAATTACAATGTGTAACTCTGAATGCCATGAGTATGAGATTCAGTGGGCTATATTAAACACACAGGCACACAACATTTCTGGTGCTTAGAATTTGCGCAGGGTTTGTGTCACAGCTATACATAACTATTTGGTAAAGGAGTAAAGTTAACTCAGTGTCCTCTCGCCATATACAGTAGGTTTGGGTATATTCTATTGTATGTACCCTGTTAACCTACGTGGCTGTAATCCAATCTGATCTAATCACTGCAACATAGGGACACACAGACTGGGCATGATCACTACTCAATATGCACTGTGACTGGTTAGAGAAATCTGATTCTAATCATATATGAAAAAACTCAGATTTGGGCTGCAGTGTGGTCACAGGCTATGGGGTGGTGCTGTTGCACACCAGTAGCTGATATTCAGTGGTGTTTCATAGACTGCACGAGCAAACAATATCCACACATACTGTAAAAAACATTACATTTTAATATCATGCTTAGACCATTATTTGATTTAGTAACCTGATAAGTGGGAGTTAAAGCTGCATTATAAAGCCAGTGCTTATGGGCATTCACTAAAAAATGTCCACAAATTCCTATTTGCTGCACATAGTCTCTCCCAGCGGATTGATCTAAACACCTCACCACAGCACAGTACTGCTAATGGCGTTCATGCAAAATAACTGCAGTCCTCTGGTGAACCATCGGCCCATTTGTATATCCCAATCGATACGCAAGCAGTGGTAAAAGCAATAGGTGCACTCTAAAAGGGAAATGCATCTCGCCAAAAAAAGGAGCTACCTGCTTCAAAACATATTAACAAGGATATCAGATCAATTACCAGCATCTAATGCATTCAGCGCTGGAGAGGAGAAGACAATCTAGCCTTCGCACGGAGCAAACATTCATTTCGCCTGCTGGAGATGCGCAGGCAAGGGGGGGTTATTGAGGCAATCGATCAGGCCACAACTATAATGAGAGATATTGTACACATTCGTATCTGGCAAAAAGTACAATTGGAGACATTTGTTCAAGAGGTGGGGAAACATGAGGGAACATAGCTTTTACCCTCCGAAATGAATTAGAACAAAAAAAAGGGTCATTACGGCCTGGGTCGGACTAACAATCATCCGTTAAAATTCAATGAAATCGTACAGGCCGAGGGGGATAACATGCTTTCTGCCATCGCACCGCCGCGACCATTGTGACTAACGGCACGGCTAATCTCTATATCATTATCATCATTAAGACATAAAATAACTGTCCTACTGGAGTGGGTGACAAGCCCATCCCACTACCATCCATGTGCTTCTGAAGAAAGACAGCTTCTTTTAAGCTGGCTCTTCCAGAAGCAGACACGCAGTAATTCATCGTATGGTTATTCTTGGAACTGCACGTTACCCACTACATGCGTTACCCAAACCTGATGGAATGCCTATGCATAAAACAACAATTGTGGTGCAGTGCATACATGAATGTATGGATAACCTCATATGTAACACTAAACCACACAACAAAAATATATATGCATTGTCTATTGTGTGCATGTGTGTCTGTAATCACCTAATTCATCTTGCCTGTTCATTTTCATGAACTTTTCATGAACTGCATCGGAAGCCAGCCCTTTAATCTCCGAAAGGTTAGAGCCAGGACTGAGGGATGGGCCTGCTCTGTTTCTTTCGCGCTCTGCAGGCCTCTCTCACTCTCCTTTTCCAAGTAAGACCCTCTTCGAGCCAGTGGCTAAGTGTGTGTTTGATCTTTGCCATCAATATGCCCTCCACCCTGCCAAATTAAAGGCTAATATAAAAAAAAAAAACCACCACACCGCCCAAGGCATCGTTTATCAAAGTTGAAGGCATGAGTTCCCACATGAGGAGACCATATGCCACTTAGTTGATTTCATTAAGTTCATAAGCTAATGCCGGCTCATTAATTAGTACCCGAGCTAAGCACATCAGGCAACAGGTGCGCAGGAGATGGGAATGCCCACTTACGAGGGGTTCTCTGCGCGGGCAGTTGGCGTTTTTTGAGTGTGTCTATATTTGGATTTTGTGTAAGAGTTTAAAACTGAGTACAGACCTCCAGCTGGTGAAAGCTGGTTTGTTTACAAGTTGGATTTTGACATGGGCTATATAAGTACATTTCACTCAATGAGAGATTCTCTGATTCAAGCTGAAAAAACAAGTAGGGTAATTAAATGGTTTTGTTTTAGATTGAGCTTTGGAATAAAACCAACCACTGTCCATTAGTTCCAGTTTCATCTTAAGGTATCAGATACACAGATCACAACTGTTTATGCTTTAGTAAAATGCTAAGCAATGCTCTGACACTAAAATAGACCAAAATGTTGTTGTTCTTGTAGATGTCTCTCAATCACAAAGCAGTATAGGTATAAATTCTAATTGACATAGATGTTGTAAAAAGGGAAGACATGGATGCAAGGGATTGAGGAAGAACCTGATTGGTTTTCAGGGATTTTTACCAGCATGCATCACTTTGGAATGTGATGCCACAGTTAACACAGTATAAATCCCTGTAAAAAAGAAACACTCTTCACGGGAGATGCCAAAAGGGCAGACGCTTGACCACGTGGGGTTTCCATGTGAACATGCCTGTAGCTTCCCTGTGTCAACAATGACAAACACAAACTAAATCCCAACCTAAATCCCTGTCTTTTCATGTATATATATTACAATACCATTTTTTAGTATGCCTTGGAAATCACTGAAAGAAAAATGTTATTATAATAACTTAAATCACACTGTGCCATTATTTTCAGGTCGACTCATTTTCCGCCAGAATGAAGCTGCTATTTTTTTTTTGTCCTGAGGTAAACTTAGTGGGTTCTTTCTTCTGATGCTAAAAGCATAACTTCTTTATTCTACTTTTAAAGGCTTAAATCATAAAACATGTGATTTATTAGCACTCTTGCATTGCCTTACACTTGTACCTCAGTTTGAATTTAAGGCCGGGAAATATTGCATTCATTTGTCACCAAAACTTAAAACGTGAGCAAGGGGCCCGCCTGAAAGTCGCACAAACACCAAGGAGAGAGCATCTAAATATAGCGAGTGGCACGCTGGTTGTCCCCGAAGCATAGATCACTCATAATCACCTGGCATTGTCACCCAGAATGTCACCTTCTGGGAGGAAACGAGGTCTTTCCCTTCCACGCTATTCAGATGGACATACTGTACAGCAGGACTGCCACTGCTAACGACCAAAACAACACAATGAAATATACACTGGGCACAACACAGGCCTTAGCACAGGTCAGACTATCCAAGAAATGCATATAAAAGTTTTTTTATTTTTGTTTCTATTTTGCACACACAGGCTTACATATAAATAACACACAAACACACTTGTAAACGCACTTGCATTTATACACACACACATACACAAACACTTGTATGCACTTGTGCATTTACACACACACAGACGCACAGACACAAAAACACACACACACACACACACACACACACATACAAACACAAGTACTTAAGGGCACACCTATGGGCATGCAATACAGTTGGTCCGACTATTATACCTGAAGTGGACTGGAGTGTGAGCAATTGTGCAGGGTTATCAAGCAATCACACACCAGACTGGGTGGGAAACACAGACCAACGGAGATTGGCTAATGTGTGTGTGTGTGTGTGTGTGTGGCTAATGTGTTTGGTAGAACACTACCCATTTCCCACAGCTAACACAGGAAACGGCAGGAGCCAATACACTAGAGTCCCTAACAGCGGTTCTCTGGGTATTTGTTAGATAAAGGAGACTCCTGGCTCAATGACATTTTTTAAACTCCCTGCTAAGTAATGACTTTGATATGAGAAGAACAGGGTGTCATAAAAAAGCAATGCCTTAAACACTAACAACCACTGGGATTTTTTTTCAAACACATATGTAGAGGTCATCTTGACATCCAATTTCACCAGCCTGGTTGATTAGTTTGTTCACCACCGTTTGAAATGTATCTGAACTTCTATTAACCACCCTGGTACAATTACAGACACGAACAGTAGATTACAGTAAATTGCAGTAGCTCGCACTAGTGTTTGAAATTGTTTTAATTTGACCTCCTCGGAGAAATCCTTTTCGAAAGTGGCCGTGCAGACCTTTCCAGAAAGTTCTCCACCGGCCTGCTTCCTGGAATAGAGTGTGAATGGAGAGTAATTATATTTAGTCATGGTACTCTTAAATATGCCCAGGCCCATTTGGCAGTGTGAAGAGCCGTGTGTCCCTGGCCATCTGGCTGCTCCCAGTCCCTTCCCTTCCCTTCCACGTTTGGAGTCCCTTCTGCCTTTTTCTTTTGCACCTTTCTCTCTCTCTCTCTCTCTCTCTCTCTCTCTCTGTCTCTCTCTCTTTCTCTCTCTCTCTCTCTCTCTCTGTACTGTTCTTTCTCTTTCACTCTCTTTTCACAGCTTCATTCCTCTCTCCTCTCTTCTGTTCTTTCTCTTTTTCTTAATTTCCCGTCATTCATCTTTCTTTTTCTCCCCTGTTCTTTCTCTTTCACTCCGTTCTTACAGCTCTATTTGTTTGCATGCCTCCCCTATCTCAATCTCTGTCTATCCCTCACTCCATCTCTCTCTCTCTCTCTCTCTTTCTCTCTCTTTTTTTTGTTCCATCTCTTTCTCCACTTCACTGCTCCAGCAACCTGGCACTCTCTTCCCACAGACGTGGCCAACAGATGGCTGTACAGCAGGTAATAATGACCCAAGACAAACTCTTAAATTGATTATGCCATCGCGGGGGCACACGTACAAAGAGCCATTTCTACAGTGGAGATGGCTGAGTGTCAAAAAAAAAAAGAAGAAAAAAAAAAAAAAAAGAAGAACAAAAAACTCCTCCAGGCCCCAGGGACAACTGCCAATCGTGGAATTGTGAGAGAGGGACCGTAAATAAAATAAGTAAATAAATAAACAAATAAATAAATAAAACTCTACGAGCCAAGAAGCCCCCCTCTCCCAATGACGGAGGGGCTGAGGGGCTGTAAGCCCGGGTTAGTTAGTTGGGGGGGGAAACAATTAAACGATATTAATTGCCGGATCCATGCTGCGTGAGATGTAAAGCTCCAAACGGACCTCAGACGCCCACATGAGAGAGCATAGGTGATGTGACGCTGGCGCCGGAACATGGGCCTTTATGGGCCTGTGTTTAGCCAAGAGTGCAGACGAGTTTGCCCCGATGTGCACAAGGGCAATTAGTTCCTCCTGGCAACCATTAGAATAACAAATTGCCCATCCCGAGGCCTCGTCTTCAGTATAAAGCCTCGTGGTTTTGCTGGTGGCCCCTAGGACGGTCATTGCAGCTACTCTCCGTGATTCATCCTGCCCTTGTGCTACACTGAATAAGGGACAAGAGACTTGAGGGCGGGGTGAGGGCGGGGTGGGGGTGGGGGGAGAAGGCTTTGAATGCCCTCTCATGGGCTGTCGTTTTTATGTTCTGCCTTATTTACACATCTGTTTTTCTTGCTGGTTCTTTGTTTCTTACACTTCTTCACAGAACAAGGGTCACTTGAAGCTGAAGGGGTTTATTTTGTTTGGAGGAGGACAAAAAGACGCAGGCACACACACAAACTTCAGCCAAGACAAAACTTCTTCACTTTGACGCACATGGCAGCACACACACACACACACACACACAGACTTCAGCCAAGACAAAACTTTTTCTCTTTGACTCACATGGCAACACGCACACACACACACACACACACACACACACACACACACACACACACACACACACACACACACAGATGCACTCATACATTTTCTGTCCCTGCACCAGTCCTGGTCGCCCCATTTTTCTCGCATTAATTGATTATGACAAACACTTAATCTCCACTGGTTTCCTCTCCCCCCCCTGAGGTCCAGCCAATATGGCGGGGCGGACGGTGACGCCATACTGGCAAAATGAGACCCGACAGGGGGTATAAACAACACAGCCGAAGGCTCCACCGACTACACTACACTATGCCTTTACTTCAAAACTCATCACCAAACATATTTCCCTCCACAGGACGCGTGCGATAGATTTTTTGTGAGCAGCAACACGTCATTAATCAGCCGCTGCAGATCTAGATCTGCGTACTAATTCAATTAGCATTGAGAAAAGTTCACTGGGTATCAGCCGGCAACAATAACAAACCATTAACACTGCTTTAAAATGAGTCGAAATCCATTTTAATTGATTAACAAATTAATGAAATGCTTGAACTTGCCCACCACTGAAGTTTTATTTCATGTAGGGACCATGCTGTGTTTCGTATCATGGCTGCAATTAATGTAGGAACAATAAACAACAGACCCTCATAATTATCCGTGTACCAATTATAGCATGATTACAGTTCTAAGCAGGACACAGCCATGTACTTTGGCTAGCCAATCACAATCCACCATAGCTCCATATGCTCAAGCTGTCTACGTATGTATGTATGATAAACTCACAGAGAAAAGGAAGGTGGTACTCCTATACGACTGTGCCACTACAGCAGAGAATGATAGATGTTGGAGAATTCAAACCATGACGCTGTATACACAATCTCTAATGCTCACAATGGAGAATGCTCTTTTTTACCTACTGCATTTGAATACTGCTTTTCACACTGCAAGAATGCCTAACCATGACCTCCATATGTCCCTAAGTAACAAATATGTAGGTTTTTTTTTCCCACAGAGTAAAAGATAATTTCCATGACTGTTAAGACAAGTGGGAGTATCCAAACTATATACAGGTCAAAGCACCCACAGGAACGGGGGCCCGATTTGCTGTTATTAACCGATTCCCACACCCAATTTCTCTCTGTCACTGATGACACTTACTGTGTCATTATTCACCATCCTATTTTGGTTTAAAAAAAAAATAGCTCCAATAATAAAAAATACAAAAACTTTAAAAACGATAAGAACTGGAAAACATGCCATGTGTCTCCCAAGGACTACATGTGCATGGAAATGTAGACTGACCACCCTGTTTAATTTCACGGCTCCTTAACTTTCCCACAGTTAATATTACCTGTGGCGCCCTGTATTCCCAACCTATTGTGTGCAATTTCACAAAAAAATTATGAGAATGGGCGAACGGGGACTAAGTCAATCTCTGCCTCTTGCCGAGGCATAATTTATACATAGTGTGAAGGCTGATGACGGGCATTAGTAAGATGCTCTTACTCCATGCGTCCATGCAGGATTGTGGGGGAAAACCAATTTAGGGAAACTTGGCTGTAATGCACGTGAAATCTGGTTCAGTGAATTTAATCTCTTTTTTTTTTTTGGTTTGGTTTGTTTTGTTTTGTTTGGGGTCTGTCTGCTCTCTCCAGTGAGCCCAGGTCCGCGTCTAGCGTTTGTGTATTCAGTCCGTTACTGTAAAGCAAACCAAACATATCGCTTAATTCATTCGCAATCATTTTAGTACAAATGCAAGAGGTTGTGTTGCACAAAGTCCACTATTTCTCTAGCAATAAATAACGGAACTCCCAAAACCCAAAGCATTTCATGCCCTGCGAGAGTAAACAACTATGATTTAGAGGTTTATGTAAACTGAGTAAATAGCCCTATAAAGATAAACCTAAATGGTAATCAGAGCAGTGCAAGTGCTGTCTGAAATCTATATCTACTTTACTGTGCTGTGTGTTTCCTATCGCCCCCCCCATCTGACTGGCTGCTCCATGAGAATAGGACGCTGTGTAAATATCTCTGTAGAGCAGTATGTAAACACATGCCTATGAATGAACATACTGTAGGCCTTTTCAGGTGAGTGTAATACATAAATCAAACAGTAAGCACAAAAGAATGCAAAAAAAACACTTTAAAAGTGACAAAGCTAAAGCAAGAAAAATGAGAAAAAAATACAGTATTGCAAATCATATTCTGCCACAGTACACTGCATTAATGGGCACAGTTTGTACTGTATTCTCAGTTTCACAGTGTTTGATTTTTTTTTTAAATTAGTGCCATCACATATCACAGACACAGGTTTTGCAGTTAGTGGTAGTAATGAATGCAACATCTAACCATGATTCATCATCTGACAACATCTAAGTCAATTGTAGAGGGAAAAGTCAACACCGAGTGTGGCCTTGCACTTGTACTTGCACCTATAACGCATTGTGCATCATTGTGCATCAATTTCCAGTGTTAGGTCACTGGTGGGTGGTCTTCCCCTTCTTTTGCATTGCCAAGAGGGTGACCACTCTGTGCGCAACATGTCAAGCATTCCTCCACTCAACTTTTAGACCCCTACAGTATGAATACATCCTCCAGGTACATAGAGTACACTACACTGCTGCCATAACTGCCAGTGTGAGGGCACTTCTAATTAGGTAATGTACTGTAAATATGTGGGAATGTGATCTGAGACAGACAGGAAATATCCTAACTATATTAAGGTAGAAATATCCTAGCTAGTCTGGTAAATGGGCAGTCAATGAAAAAAGCAAACTATAGTGTGTGTTTTTGGTGCACAAATGCTACCCCACAGGTAGTTGTAGCTGTCATTCTACCCTTGCTGTTACACATTAAATTCAAAGGACAAGATTATTTTGTTGGTACTTCTCCAATTTGATGTCAACGTCAACAGCAGACTGGCCAGTCAGGGGTCAAGAGGTCAGTGAGTTTGGGTCACAGGTACTGACTAATCACACTGCTGCACTGCATTAAGGTGTCTGATAAACGGCTTTATTGTAAAGGAATCTGTCAGGGGTTTGAACTACAGAAGCTACTGTACTTTCATACTCCTTTCAAAGATCTCTGCAGTCTGTCACACCTGTCATTTATCAGACACCTGCAAGTCACATTTGCATTTGCAGATAAAGAAAATATCATGCTGTATTGTTTTCCAATTTATACCATGGGCTGAGGAGAAGAGTAAAAATAGATAGATAGATAGATAGATAGATAGATAGATAGATAGATAGATAGATAGATAGATAGATAGATAGATAGATAGATAGATAGATAGATAGATAAATAAATAAATAAATAAAGTGGAAGATAAAATGCTTAAACTGTAAACTGAAAATCTAATCACATGCTTCAAGGATGCACAGCAAACTCTCACACATACAGTAAGCACATCATTCATGACCACTGCAACCACATCACTCACGACCACTGCAAAGAGAGCAACATTATAAGTCTTTCTATTTTTACTGTTTTTTTATCTCGTGAACAAAACCCAACCGGTCACTGATACAAACATGCACGATCTCTCCAGAATACATGACCCATCTGAAGCAGAACAGTGACAGAACCCATCACAGAAAAAACCCTGCACTTATTTCAGCTTCCATAATGAGCCGCAGAGAGCAAGAGGCTTTCAATGAATGTATGAGTCCCATCCAATATGTATTATGATTGTATATGTCCATACAATTATCCTATGTCCATGAAGGTTTTCAATGCAATAGTACAGCATGCCCTTACTCTCACCATAACAACAAGGCTGCAAATGTCATACCATTTTCAACATGTGCACATGGAGAGGAAATGCCTCAGTAATCCACACAGCACAAAGGGGCAGAATCCAGGATGGAGATAAATAAATCGCTTTTTTGCATCGGGTTCAAGCTGCGTATTCGAGAGCGCGCCAGTAATGGGGTCAGAGAGTAACGCCGTCCCAGACTGCCACTGCTCCAGAGACGCCCAAGTCAGAAGATGGAGAACACGATGCAATATTATACGCCTATACGACGTGCACAGTTGGTTAATTCCAATACCAGATATCGATCCGTAGTGAAAGGAGGAATTGGGGGGAAAAGAAAATGTGACTGCAATGTCTTTTTTTAAAAAGGTGGAGAGAGCAGACAGTTCTTTCTTTCTTCAGGGATGCGGATGCCGCAGAGCTAGGACAAGCCAACAGCCTTTCCTACACAAAGACAAATATCTAACGATTTTAAGTGTGATTTCAGGCTTTGTGTCTGGCCTATTGACAAAAAGGTCGTTTGGATCACTGTGTTGTCAAAGGCAGGGTTTTTATTATCTATACCTGCAGACAGCAGATAAAATAGAACTGTGGCAGCCCTTCATCACTTTCACCCGCACAGACACACACACACACACACACACACATCCTAATTTAGAAGACAAGATAGGAAGCCACAGAAGATGCACCTACCCCCACACCCCCAAAACGCACGTGCTCTCTCACACGCTCTCTGTCTCACACACACACACACACACACACACAAACACGCACTTTGACACCCAGACAGATACTAACAATGGCTGCACAAATTTACCCAATCTTCCTCATTTAGTGCTCGTTGCATGACCCGTGTTGATGGGCCAAGGTCACCTCAGACTGGTCTAAATCAATAAAACGGACTGATATTGCTGTTCATGTAGTGTGACAGAGCCACAATCACGTCCATGTTGTTAAACATGCACAGACATGAGGAAACATTTTTTAACTCATCAAGCATGAATTCATCTTGACTAGACACTCCTCCGCCAACGGTGAGTTAAATATTGCCCTTATTAACTTTATGGACAAAAGTAACTGCTCGCTTGATCAGATTCTGCTGACGGTGGCTAAAAACGTTAACTGCTGTTTCACATGAGGGAACGTCTAATTGCAAACAATCAATTAACAAGCCAGTGGGGGAATGTGAGGCCCTTGGAGAGTGGCCATGAAGGAAATCTTTTTTTTTTTTTCCTCTTTTTTTTTTCTTTTCCCCGGCCCCCATCAGCTAATCTTGGCGAGAACAGCTCTATGGTGAAGGTGAGCGCATTAGAGGAGGATTTAAGAACCTTTTGAGAAATGGCTTGGGGAAAAAAATGACAGGAGCTTCCTGGTCTGTCTTGCATAGGACAGATTTGACATACTGGTGTGACCAACTTAAGCTGGACCAGGTGGGTTGACAAGCTGAAGATGTGTTTTTTTGCATGATTTTTAAAGGTTTGGCAGGTCTGATAATCCTAAACCATATAAACCAGCTGAAACCAGAATACGCTGTTTTGAGCTGGATTTGTCAATAATCTATTGAGAAAAGGCAGATAAAAATGACGTGGGGTACCTACATCCTACTTCATGTCCATCACATCATTTTTGAATCAAAGATTAATTAAAGCAGCCTTCAAAAACGACTGTTATGAGTGTAGTTCGAATGCATCTCTGTAAACAGGAAAATAAAGAAAAAAAATGACGTGCTGGAATGTAAGGCTAAGACCTGCACCTGCTAAGATAGAAAATAAACCCATCTGGAACAGGCCCTGCATATCCTTCAAAGTCTGTCACATAAGGCTAATTACTTTAGCGTGCAGATTTAAGGGCAAATGCTTAGTACCAAATTTTCTGTCTAACACTTTGTTCCAGATCCCTTAAGCATGGCTTATTAGATGGAGGAACAATGTCTGAAGACTGGAGACATATGACAAGAAGTAGGGGGACAAGTCCCATAAACATTCTAAGTCGCTTTGGATAACAGCGTCTGCTAAGTGTAGTGTAATGTAATGTAATGTAATGTAATGTAATGTAGTGTTATGTAATGTAGTGTAGTGTTATGTAATGTAGTGTAATGTCATGTAATGTAATGTAATGTAATGTAGTGTAGTGTAGTGTAATGTAGTGTAATGTAATGTCATGTCATGTCATGTCATGTCATGTAATGTCATGTCATGTCATGTCATGTCATGTCATGTAATGTCATGTCATGTAATGTAATGTAATGTAATGTAATGTAATGTAATGTAGTGTTATGTAATGTAGTGTAGTGTAGTGTAATGTAGTGTAATGTAATGTAGTGTAATGTATTGTAATGTCATGTAATGTAATGTAGTGTAATGTAGTGTAATGTCATGTAATGTAATGTAGTGTTATGTAATGTAATGTAATGTAGTGTTATGTAATAAGAGGGCGCCTATCATCTAGTGACTCTTCCTAATTCTGACAGAAAATTAGTGCCGCGAAGACCCCTGCCATAACTGACACATCACAGGACAACTGTTAGGCACAGATTACGTCACTTGATCTTTCCTCTGCCTTTAGACTTTGGCAGCTGACTCTGTGTTCAGCAATGTAAAATGAACTACAACTACTCTCAAAACACTGCAGACACTTGGGAGGCTAACCTAATATCTTGAAAAAAACATTAGCAGTTTCAGGAAGGTAATAATTTAATTATTACGGCCCTTTAGTCTTCTTGCTCCCCCCAAACTTTTTATTTTCTGCTAGTAGTCCAGTAGGTTTGGATTTTAGCACCTTAGCCTTCAACTGATGTTGTGTGTTAGATTCTCATGGCCCAAAATATTCAGTCAAGTATCATTTTTATCCCACTGACCACCACAGAAATAACAACATATCCTTCCTGCAAGATGAAGCCATAGAGTGAAATCGACTGTTCAAGGTGAGAGTGAGAAGGCTTGTAGGATATCGACCTTCAGAGTGTAGGAGGCTTTTGGGTGAAATCTGTTACAAAGACAAGTGAGGGAGGCACAGTGTTATTACTGAGTGTGAGAGCACAGCTGCAGTCTGGAGACTGACTCTAATTTGCTGGAGAGAGGAGATGGAGATGCAGGCTGAGATATTTATACCGAGACAAACCATAGGCACTACGCCAGACCCCATTCCCAGCAACACCTGCTCTGTGCAACTGAATATATTTTTTAACATTTTTTTTTACCAAGTTGCAGAGAGGTTGCACTTCACTTGGACATATGGAGATGTCTCCACAAACAAATAATGGCTTGGCAGTAAGACTCCCAGCCACTGACAGATCAGGCTGAACTGGTACATCAAGGTGAGCATCATTAACCTTTACGGATGTGAGTTCTGGAACACTTTAAAAAAAGAAAGTGTAAGTGATTCCCATTTGTCATTGTGATCACAGCAAAATTGCAACCTGCATGTAACCCATCACACCTGTGGGCAGGGAGCAGCCATGGGGGGGTGGTGCCATGCTCAGGATGGTGCCATGCCAGGCTCAGGATACCTCAGTGGCACTTCTGGCAGTTGGTGGATTTCAACCTGTGACCTTGTGGCCAAGTCTGTAACCTAAGCCTTTACACCACCACTGCCCAACAGAAAGCATTCTACAACAATGCATTAATATAATGGGAACAGTGTTCAAAGCAAAGATTCTAGAGTGCTACGCTCCATTCTAGAATCTTTGGTTCAAAGTAGGCTGTAACATTCCATCAGAGCTGAGATTCAAAGCATTTTTAGAGTACACTTGCAGACCAGAAGAGAGCACTGGAGGTAAAAGCCAGACATTTAAAATATATCAACACATGGCAGTCAGTGAAAGAAAAGCAATCAAATGCTGAATCAAGATAAAAGCGGGCAAAAGACAGACATTAATGAAAGCCCTCAGGAAGAAGCTGTTTGGGTCCATGTCGAAATCAGATCGCCCCACGCGCTTTAATATTTCAGTCGGCTGATAAGGAGATTCATCACCCACCGAACCTTGCCTTTCACTGGCTGTTGCCATGACAATCATAAAATAGAGCTACACACAAATATGCCAACTAAAGGCTCGGCAGTAACAGACAGGCTTCTGTATAAAAAGCAGACTTAACAATATTTAGCAAAATACATAAAGACAAAAAACAGAAAAATAAATAAATGATATAGAAACAAAAAACTATATGCAAATGTGGAAATTTTACCCATGTAAATAGTTTTTTTTTTTTTTGCAAACACAAAGGCTTATCAATTTCCGCATAGGAGCATCACCAATTAGACTTTGTGGTATTAACACTCCCGTATCCCCCCTGTCTCCCTGATGAGCAGGGGCTAAAGCACAGAGTTAAGGGTTTGGTAAGGGAGCTTAAAACCAGTGCAGGGTGAAGAGGGCCCTGCTAAATCCACTGCATAATTCAGCTCAAAGCCCCGGCACCAGAGTCCCATGGCGGCCAGGGGAAACTCTGGGGCATTTGTATCGTGTGCTGATGAGCCTCTTCCAATTATGAGTGCCCCCGCCCCTTTAAGCCGAGCAGCAAATGGGGGAGCAAGATCAAAACTCCCCGATCCCCCCCACCCCACCCCCACACACACACACACCCCACACACACACACACACACACACACACCCTTAGGGGCTTCTGCATCCGCCGGCCCAGAGAGACAGAGGCGCTCATACTGTGGTGAGACTGGCCTGGAAGCAGTGCTGCCAACCAACCTTTAGACACACACACACACACACACATGAGCAAACACACACACACACGCACACACACACACACACACACATGACCAAACACACACACACACACACACACATACACACACACTCCTCCACATGCACAGACACACACTGCTCCACATGCACAGACACACACTGCTCCACATGCACACACACAAGCAAACACACACACACACACACACACCCACACCCTCCACGGTGAGGCGTAATTCCATACAGTGCATTTCTCATATGGGAAATCTTCACCCCCCGAATCCTCCTTAAACCTTTTTCCACTGCATCAGCTGGACGCAGACCAGGGCTTTGATTAAAGCAGCACAATTATGTGATCCCTCCTCCCTTCTCCCCCTCTTCACTTCGCCCTGATGTCCACTTGTTCATTTCACAGAATGTAATTATTGCCAAACCCACACCATACCACCACCATGAGGCAAAAATGGACCTATTCCACCTCTGTGCATGTCACAGGGGTACGCCCTGTGTCCAAACTGTGTAATGATGAAGGA
>CM059276.1:28515209-28522709 GCA_030347295.1 Setipinna tenuifilis
CCAGCCCTGTTCCAATTCCGTGTAAATTTTTTGACACTGTGTGCACAGCAACATGACAGGATAATGTATTGGGCCATAATCTGTCATACAGTACTGTATGTCTTGCCTTGTGTATGCAAATACAACATGTCAACATGACTTACACATAAAGGGCACAGTTTAATTGTTTGAATCAAACAGCCAGAGACAGCTGGAGAACATTACAGCACAAAGTGGGAAACTAATGCAACAGACAGACGGCATGGTGTATTTCTGAACGTACCAAAAAAAGGACATTTTTCTGCTGTCAGCACTGTTCTTCGGTTTTGTTTTGTCTTTTATTTAAAACCTGGTGTACACTGTGACTCGCAGATAAAGTAAGTGTGAATTCGTTGAACTTAAAAAGTGTCCCACCAAGATTATACAAAAGCAAAAAAACAGTGAGACATAGCAACAGCCATCAGAGTAAATTACAGTTTTAATGGACCTCCTCCTGTACGCAATATGCTGCCTCTCAACCAGTGGTCTATGATAAAGCGAGCTCAGTGTACTTGCTGTACAGTGTACTGATGATTCTGATGAAGTGTGAATATCAATCTTTGCCAGATGCAAATCACCCACACACATGATTTTTTTGACGACTCCACAGGGTGGGTCTTTACATGCTTCCATGTGTCTTCTGTTCAAGCTCTCAACGCTACACATGAACCTGCATTTTAAATATGAATCTAACAGTATCATGTGGAGAAGTAGGTCACAGCTGCTAATTATAACACTTGATTTACAGGACAGAAAAAAATACTCCATGATCTATGAATCATAGTTATGGATATGTTACCCTACTGGTGACTGTAGCACATGGGGATTTGAGAAATGAGGTAAATGACAAGATGCATTATAATTTCAAACAATTTATTTCTAGAGCAAGAAACCCAAATCTGACATCCTCTAATTGTTTTTTTTAAATACAACGAAGTAAAGTTTTTCTATGGATTTCTGTTTTTACTGATATAAGAGATCTCCTACTGTAGGAGCAGTACTGTTTGACAAACAAAGATCTTATGGCTATCTTTTCCCACATCCTCTCCTATTCTCTCCCTCTCTCTCTCTCTGGCCACTGACAAGCATTAATTTGTGTCTGGGCCATTCCTCGAGGGAATGATTAGGTACAGGAAAGATAAAGTGGCTATTTGGAGATTGATGAGTGGGACTGCACACAGCAAGGCTTTTGTGGCGAGCGCGGTGCAGAGTGTGAGCGCGGGGTTTTGTGCGTACGCGCACGTTTAATAATAACCCCACCCGGGCGGCCGACCAGCGGAGCGGAAGCAGGTGTTTAGCCAGCAACCATTATTCAAATTAGCGTCACCCCCACCGAGCACGGGACACACACTGCCACTGCCAAGGAGAAGTAGGGAACAGCCACCACACAGTTGCATGGGGGGGTGGAAGTGTGTGTGTGTGTGAACAGCTATAGAGTTCCATGGAGGGGTGAGGGGGGAGCATAGTGGTTGGGACGGTACTATAGCACGAGAAGTCACCACAGAGTTCCATAGGGGGGTGGAGAGGGTGGGGGGGTTGGTTTGGGGTGGTGCTATGGCAAGAGAAGTAGTGAAAAGCCACCCCCACCCTGCCCCCACCTCCTCTCCCCCCATCCTCACCTAACCACTCCACACCCAAAACGAATGCCTCTCTCTCTCTCTCTCTCTCTCTCTCTCAAGGGACCAGGTGTTGTGGTACAGCTGGCTACAATGCCTACACCACAAACAAGCAGGTGTCCACGGGGACCTGGGTGTGAGTCTGGTTGCCATTGGGAAATGGCCACAGCCCAATCCCTCTGCTACTAGATTCCTGCCTTTTCCGTCTCTATCCTGTCAATAGTGGCAAAAAGCCAAAACATCTACTTCAGAAAAGCCTCTTTTTAGCGCTGTGCTCCTTCTCCTAGACTAGCCCAAACATCAGCGTTACGGTACCTGCAGCCTCTTCTAGGCCTCAGCAAGGAGGAGACTCACAGGAGAGTAAGCCGGTAAACAGGAGGGTGGAGTAGCTGTTGCTTTTGAACTGTACCTGCTTCAAGCACTTGTCTGCTGTTGACAAGCCGAGATGCCACTCTAAGCGATGTGACAGGATTAGGGATAATGCCTCAGGAAGATATAAGGCCGCTGTCACTTAGGTGGGGACATGACACAGAGGGCTCCAGTCTGAGTGGTGGCAGAGAAGGAGTTGGAGGAGGAGGAGGAGGAGGAGGAGGGTGTGAGGAGGAGGAGGAGGAGAGGGAGGAGGAGAGGGAGGAGGAGGAGGAGGAGGAGAGGGAGGAGGAGGAGGAGGAGGAGGAGGAGGAGGGTGTGAGGAGGAGGAGGAGGAGAGGGAGGGTGTGAGGTTTGGATAAAAAAAGTCAATTCGCCAGCGTGAACATAAGGATGTGTTCATTTATTTACTTTTTTCTCTCCCCCTCCCCATTCCCAACAGCAGCTTCCCTCAAAGAAAGTTCCAGAGTAACAGCAACACGAGCCTCCGGCACAGAAAACAGATCTGCCATCCTGGGCAGGGTGTACTGTAGCTCCAGAAAAAAACACGCTGCTTAACAGCTAAAGATGGGGAAGAGGATCCTTTCAAACACAACTGGTGGTTTTTAATTCCTGAGGATAGCACAGTGGATCTGTTACAGGCTGCTGTTCCACGTGTACACAGCACTATAGGGCAGCTTTAATAATTTCTGTTTTTACAGGGAGTAAGCATACTCCTTATTCTCCACCAGCTGCTACTACAGCCAGCTCCACCGGTAACTGGTATAGTATGCTTGACATGTCACACACACACACACACACACTTCCTTCTGCTCGTGTGTGTGTGTGTGTGTGTGTGTGTGTGTGTGTGTGTGTGTGTGTGTGTGTGTGTGTGTGTGTGAGACATAAAGCCAGCACACTGATGCTCAGTAACCTTTCGTGACTAGTCAGAGGGTGATGAGCCAGAGTTTACCCCCCCCCCCCAACCCACACACACACACACACACACACACACACACACACACCCTGACTGTTGCTGTGCAGCCACTTTATCGCTGTCCTTCATTTATACAGAGATCACATTCAACTTCACTGATGGAAGAACTATTGCATGTCCACAAAGGAAAAGAGGTGTTAGCATCTTATTAGTGTAAATTACATGTCAAACACATTGTTGACAGCAGTACAACAGTGTTTAGTGACAAGACATATCTGTGTACAATATTTGACAGAGTTATGAAGGCCTTCAATCTTAGGTCTCATTGGTAATTTAAAAACAAATAACCAGTTCATAACCAACAATAAGGAATCCACGCGATGAGACGCACTGCAACAATTAAAATTCCCACCCCCTTGAAGAGGCTTTATATTACTGATATGTGAAAAACATGTATGTGACCTTAATTTAACCTTTGACCAGAGGGGTCATTTGGAACTGCATAAAGAACTGCTGTTATTTTTCTTTCAAAAATCAACAGAAGTATCATATGAACAACAAACAAGATGAACAACAAAATCACTGCCAAGTTTAGATCTAACTGTATATTTCAAATGCGGTGGTTCAAAGGTGGTTCATGCCGAAACCTCAACACGAGCCATCCTGTAATCCAAAATGATTTTAAACATTTTGGCATGCCGTAAACTGACATATGATGCTGGCTAGTGTATGAAAAAGGGAAAGGATGCATCCATACTTGGACATTGATGTCATCACAAATATTATTATGTGGGGCTGTGTTAGATCTATATTTTAGAACTAGCATTAGAAGTTCACCAGACAACAAAAAGCCAACAGTTTGCTTAGTTTTGCACCTAATTTGATAGCCACACTCATAAATGAGCAGATTACAGCTTTGAACTCCAACTTGTGAGAATTTCTAGCATCCATGAATCAGTGCAAATTAAAGGATCACCACTACCCGACTGTTAATGTTTTTACTTTTAACTAAACCAAAACGGATAATTATTGTTATATACTGCATGACAATTACATAAAAAACTACTGATTGCTGAATCTGAGGATAATTTTAACCTAGATTAGTTATAACACAGCCTAATTGTCATTATGGTCATATTCTACAATGCCAGAATAATGAGACAATGAAAAACACAAGTTAATTATGCAAGGAAGAACCATTACAGTATATCCCATTGATTCTTTTTTGTGTCTCTCTCTGTCTCTCCATGTCTCTCACACAAAATTACTCACACAAGCACACAGACACTTACACATACACCTGTCAAAGCACCTAAAACTTAGTAAAAAAAAAAGAAAAAAAAATACAGAACAGAACTCTCCACAGTACAAACTCTGTAGACTGCAAAAAAACTGTTTTGGACATGGTGGAGTCCCTCCTGTAGCTGGTTCATAAATACTAGTGGCGAAAGGGCAGACAGGGTGAGGCAGACCTGCTGGAGAGCTACTGGTGCTCCAGAGGAGGGAAAGAGCATCAGAAGTGAGGTGCATGGCTCGCTTCTCCGTGCCTTGACTTATGAGAGCGGTTTTAAAGGTACACTCCACTTTTTTGGTGGGGGGGAAATAGGCTCGTTTTTCAAACTCCCTTGGAGTTAAACATTTGAGTTTCACCATTTCTTGAATTCATTCAGCATATCTCTGGATCTGGCAGTAGCCATTTAGCATTTATGCTACTGGTCTAATCCGATTCAATGACTTATGCTAAGATAATAGCCAATAGCCAAAGCACTGCTGTGAGGTCTGGATATCCTACTGCCAGATCTGGAGATTGTCAGAATGGATTAACAAATGGTACAACTGTAAGTGTTTAAGTGAGTGAGAGTACGTGTTGGAAAATAACCCTGAACTGTAAGTGTTTAATTGTAAGGGAGTTGGAAAATGAGCCTATTTCCAAAAAAAATGGAGCATTCCTTTAAACTCAACAGCCTCATACATACATAGAGCAGATGCTGGGGGAGGGGGGGGGGGGGGGGGGGGTGGTCAGCAATTCGCCACTAATCTAATTGTCCGGCATGATAAGCCATCACCCGAGCGACAGCAAACGCCTTGACATGTCAGCCACTACCAATCAAATCATCAAGCTAATGCTCGCCATAACGACATTACGGCAAGGCCTTATTAGTTTACAGCGTGTAGCTCCGCGAATGTCTTTGTGAACATCTACCATTTTTCTTGGCTTGCCTTTGACCAGTGTTGTAGTCTGCAGTCAGATGATGAAAGATAAGTTGCCTTCTGAGAACACTGCTGCAAGGCCCTCTTGACCACACCAGCGAACAGAGGTCCTGTTACACACACACGCACAACTCTCTTCTGGTGACAATATTGATGAAGCGGTCAATCTCTGTCAGTGACTGTGTCCGTGTTGTTGTTTTTCCATTAGCCACAGCACAGGGAAGGCAAAAAAAGACACAAGACCTGCCACATACCCCAGCCTCTCTATTTAGCCATAATTTAGAAAATAATTCTACAAAGGCATTTCAAGAACAATCTACATTACAGCACTTAGCACAGGACAGCGTGTGTGTTAGATGTGTGTGTGTTGGATGCAGAGGACTGATAGACATATTGTAAAACAAAACACCTCTGCGATGCACGAGCAACCTTTGACACAGTGTAAACAGTGCAGTGTATCAGGAGCAAATCCATTTCAAATATTTCAAGTAAAGGTCATGATAATCGCATTTGCTGTTTCATACAAACCAGGCAAGTCCAGCTCCCCTGACGGCTATGCAGTGTTTATGATGGATGACAGTGCTCCCAATACACAGTTAGTTCCCCCTTACAACCCAAGCCCTTCGATTCACTCACAGGCTCCTTGTAAGTCCAGTTGTTGTGTATGCCGAATACAGTCTCAAATTGGATTATTTCAATGAACTATTTTTGGTAAAATTATTTTTTTTAAAATCTCCACAAAATGTTTCTTATTCAGCTACTTACAATTTTGTAAATTGTGATGCACCAATGCAGACACTCATTTCTGGTGCAATTTCTTCTCTGTCAGCATGACCCTTTATTTTCTCAAAGCAGATAGAGAGTACTTCTGACAGGTTCAAAACAAAAACACAACACAAGGATGAAATAGAGTTTAATGTCATTGAGCCATGACTTCACCGGTGGGCAAAATGTCTGGCCACTGTGCATGACCTGAGGCTAATTTAATAACTTGCCAACAATATTTTGGTTATGTCACAACATAGATGATATTCAAAAGTGAAACATGGTTGGCTCAGCACAACGCTAGGACGCATCCAGACACACAGCTATGTTAGGGTCCCTTTCAGCCCCCCCAGGGCTGCTATCTTTGAGTGGCCAAAAAATCTACCTATCTACCAAAAAAAAAGATCTTCAATCTTCAATGCTTGCCTTAACCAAAACAAATCCTGTTCTTCTGCTCCAGCCATCCTTGTGTCTCCCTTGAAACCCAATAACATTTTTGGGCATTGTCATGGCGATCTACAAGCATCCACTAGGTCACCTGCCTATCTCCCCTGTGCTTTCCCTGTGCAACCCATGGCAACCAACACAGGTGACCTCTGGACAAGGCTTCAGCCACCACTGTGCCTCCTCTGTGCCATCATCGGTGGCCAATGGCAACTAATGGCCATCGCCGAGCAACCATTCAGCCATGTTTCTGCCTTCTACCACCACAGCAAAAAGCAAAAGATCGCTGGGCATCCATTCTGCAACCATAGCAATGCCTGTGATGCCCTCCTGCCTCCTCTGGGCAATTACCCTCCTAGCTGACCCGTGTGTGACTGTGAACTGTGAACATGTTCAAAAAATCACAGCATTGGAAAAAAACACTGTAGTGCATGCATCCTAAATCCGGGGACCCAGGTTTGAGTCCAAACTCATTTCCTGATCCCACCTTGTCTCTCTCTTTCTCTCTCTCTTTCTCTCTCTCTCTCTCTCTCTCTCTCTCTCTCTCTCTCTCTTCCTCTCCCACTCATTTCCTGTTACTCCTTTCAAATTAGAGGTGAAAAAGCCTGAAAAAAAACTTACAAAAAATAACAGTAACCACAGTGGTGTCTAATCTTTCGGTGTACCACCTTTTAAATAACCTACAGTATGCACACATCATGCAGCCCTTCTTTGGGCCCCTAATGTTGACCTGACACATGTGTGGTTGCATAAGAGAGGCACAAAGGTTGTGTAAAGGGGGTCTTAATTCCATGTATAAATTACTTCCTTCAAAGCAGCATCTTTTTTTATATCATGTTCAGCAGATCTCCAACATAAGTCAAGTTAAGTCAAGTTTATTTGTATAGCGCATTTCATACACAAAGGCAGTTCAATGTGCTTAACAAAAATAAAAGCAAAGAACAATATATAAAAGCATAAAAGATAAAATAAGTGTAAAATAAGTATAACATAAATAGAAGATTAAATAAAAACAAAAAGCAATAGGCAAGCATAAAAGATAAAATAAGTACAATACATGACAAACAATACACGAATTAAAGGTCAATCACTAGCAGAAAGCATCTGAGAACAGTTTGGTCTTAAGTCTAGATTTGAAACTTTCAACAGTAGGAGCATTTC
>CM059276.1:28527709-28562709 GCA_030347295.1 Setipinna tenuifilis
CTTCCTTTCATACACAAACTCACACAAACACTCACACATTCAATGGTAAATGCAGGTGCATTTCTGAAGGCCAAATTGGACAGCGATCAAATGCTAACAATTCCACTTCACAGAGATCCATTTCATACCCACGCCTACCAATACATGCTTCAGCAACTCATCCTCTCCAACAGTCAACAAATATGGAAAAGATGAACTATCCTCGTTTCACCAAAAATACAAAGCTCACTATTGTTGCAGGAGTGGGAAAAAGACACACAGAATGACATGTAGGACTGGTGTGTCATGCAACCTCACACAGTGATACGTATCACCCTACAGAGGCCACAATACAACATGTATCGCAGTACATGTTGACTTTCAATACTGACCGTGTTCAAAGCAAAACAGTTTTAAGTGTACATGTCAGCAAAGGCAATGGCTACAGGATTGCACAACTTAACACTTCAAAAAATGTACCCAAACATCTTTAATACTAATGCTCACATATTATTAACCTAAAATAAACTTTTCATTGTCTTATATGCCTTTATTATTTTTTATGCACTATTAATACAACAGCAACTGTATTGATTTCAATTCGATTCAGTGCAATATCACCACACCCATCAACATAGGAGTACACCATTATGTATCACACATAAAACACTCATTTCATGTCCATCCCCCTAGTTAAAGAACGACAAGAGGGGAAAACCTTTTATATTCTCTTGCAGTTACCGTACCCTTTCTGAATAAAATGGAAGAGTAAAAAAAGAAGTATTGGTCCTCGCCATTTGTGTTTTTCCTCGTCGTTTTTCTCTATTATTGTTCCCGGAATTTCATTACTTTAGGAAATTAATCATAAACATGGTAAAGAATAACCCAAGAAAAAATATAATTATGCCTGACAAAAGTGTGTGGAATTGCTTTTTTATGGTAACGATGGCAGTATGTACTTAATGGTAAACCTACTTGTGCCTCGTTATGCCATTACCTTTCAACCTGGCCATGTAGCAATAATTACAACTGACAAATCCCTTTGAGGCAACGTAAATTAATGGAAAGCTAAAATACCTCTTTACTACAGATGAGACTGTAGTGTTTGAGTCTACACCTGATTCAGACTGAGTTGTGTCATGATGCTCCTTGCCAGAAGCTTTGAGAACCATTTAAGTTCATCTAATGGACAACTGTCACATACACCTGTACTGTTCAATAGAAAAAAAAGTCGGCGATAACAGAACTTTAAACACAGCTAATGAGACATTCACAGGACCAATGGTTATAAAGGTTAAAAAAAACACCAGAGCAATTTTATTGTTAGCACATTTAAGCTTCACAATACACATTTTCTGCTTGTGGAGTTGTCAAACATTTTGTTTCCCAATTCTTGCTTCTTTTTAAAACTTTTGACACTGAAACGTTTTAAAAACATGTTTCTTGGCCCACAATAATAAGGTTACTCTTAAACAACCGTTGGTCCATTCTCCTAATATGGAACCTAATTTGAATATGATTTCTTTATATTCAAATGTGGTATATGTTGGTGTGACACACTGCATTTGCACTGCATGCCAAAGAACAAAATGAGAGTGTACGAACAGAATGCCAAAACAGCAAATTGAGACTTAAATACTTAAAATAATTTAGATGTACAGTATATATATGCATAGGGTGTGTAGATAACTATATATATAGGTAGGTATATATATACACACGCACACATATTCTACTCACTTGCCATAGTGTCATCTAGTAAATATACTCAATTTATCAGAAACAGATGGACAAGTTGTTATGGACGCTTGATTTTGGCCCATAAAGCGGCAGCAGGTTTGGGGGAATACTGTGTGTTTACAAGGACCTGAAACTCCTTGTGAATGCTAAAGCGGGAGTCACAAGCTCTCCGTGTCCGACCCTAGGGCCATAAATCACCTGCAATGATCACCTTCTTAATCAACCTAAGCACACACTGCAAATAAAAGATGATGGCGCTACAGTTTTGCAAAGTCAAGGTAAAATATTTTCGCCCCGACAAGCAAACCCACGGAGCACTTTGCATGTCAAATAAAATTTCACGTTGTGGTGAAATAAAAATAACCCCCGAACAATAAAGTCATTCTTTCAATCACAAAGGGACATGGTGTTCCCTGTAATTCCCACACGCAGTAAACTGCTGGCTGCAGGAGCAGGCCGAGCAGAGCCATGTCGGGACCGTAAGTAAGTAAGTAGCCCTGCTCTCTCAAGTCCCTCATTTTACTATCTGCTACTGCGTGCCTGTTGTTATATGAACCCTCATATCCAAAAGGGCAATTTTGTGTATCTTTATATAATTTTATATAATACCCTTTTACCCTTGGGTTGGAGTTTATTTTTAAACACCTTTGCATGCCTACCCAAAACAATTCACAACAGCATGAAATGAGTTTGAGCTAAATTCACTACCGCTGACAACAAAACACTAACCTTTACACAAAAGGCAAAGCAACAGCTTGTGCATGAGCCAGAATGAAATATAAGATGCTGCTTTCGAGATAACATACTTCTGTAGCAGTGATGTCACTCAACCACAAACTGCAATAATCCACTCTGTGTGCCAATAGACAGATAGTCCATATACCCTACATGCATGCAGCATTAAAACAAGCTAATACTGTTACATCTCATAAACCATTCCTTATCCTCCTCCTGGTCCTGGTTATAATAATGTCTCTCTTTCTCTCCGTCTCTGTCTCTCTCTCTCTCTCTCTCTCTCCACAAAAAGAGGGGGAATAAGCACTTAAGAAAGCATTTGTTAACAGTTAGCAGCAATCCTGCAGAATGGGTGAAATTCTCTCCCTATTTTGCTCTCGTTCCATTTACACCTACAGTAAATTCTCCACGGCACGGCCCAACTGGACATTTCTTTGAAAGTGTGGCCACTGCTCGGTCAGGCCAGCCCTGGGTTGGTTTCCTGCTAAAGAGGAAGTCACCTGAGCCAGCCAGCCTGCCGTACCGTACCGTACCATAATTACCTCCACAGTTCAGTAGCAAGGTCTAATTTCCTCACCCCCCCGACTATTTTGGGCAGTGTGGGCCCCGCATGATTGATGGTTTATAAAACCATTTTTACAGTTCTGACATTTCTGTGAAACAAGCAAGGGGGGCTGAACTTTCCATCTGCTGTACCAGGCCATATCTCCCCAATCCCCCCACCCCCACCCCCACCCCCCCTCCGCCTCCTTCCCCAAAGACCTCCCCCGTCCTTGAACAGGGGTGCTGAGCTTTGATCACGGCCCTTTAGGGAAAGGGCAGAAACTGAAAAGATTAATGCTTTCCCAGGGCACATCGCCGACACCCTCGCAGGCCACCTTAATCACCATCAACAGCTTATTGTAGATGCAGGTAGTGTACCCCCACTGCTTACAAGCGCAACTGTCGCCAATGTCATATTTCCAGTGACTCCGACACATGCCACCGCCGTGGCCTCCATGGCTAACCCCTCTCCACGCCCCCGTGCCTTCTGGAGCAGTAGCATGGTTAAAGGGGTGGAAACACACCCACACGAGAGGGAGAGAAACAGGTAGAAAGGTAATACTCAGTTGACCCGCTGTACCTCAGCGCACAGTCTATAAAGGCTTGTTTTCACTTTGAAGGATGGATATAACATGTACAGAGATTAAGGTGGGGGTGGGGGGGCAAAAAAAGGAGAAAGGAGAAAGGGGAAGAAAAAGGTAATGCTGAGTTGACCTGCAGTACTTCAGCACAGCCACTCTATAAAAAGCTGGTTTTCCACTTTGAAGGATGTGGAAAACACGTCTATAGAAATTACATTAGCCAGTCGCAAAGCACCACTGCAACCTTGAGGCTGACAAAACACTGACAGGCAGGAGACAGAGCTGAGAAGAACCATCAGGGTTTGTCATTAGTCCTCACACCCATGAAGCGTTCATATTTAAGGTTCCAAACGACACTGACAGATAGTCTTTTTAAACTGGGGGCTCATAGCTGGACTGGATGGATTAACAGTTACATGTACATGATAAAGCTGTGCGGCATTAGCAGGATTTTTGACATCTCTCTTCCCCGCATCGCTTAGACATATCATCATTGTGCCACTCCGTCTTTGTTTTAAGGTCAGCACATCTAATTTGCGCCGTGACTTAAGTGGTAAACCAATTACATGGCTGAGCACAGTAGGCGTATGACGAGCTAACTGCGGAGCACAAGGGGTCAATACAAAACCCATTTGCCAGCTTTTGGCTAAAATTAGACTCTCCTGTCCATCCATCTTGTGTGAGAGACAAGCAAAAAAATATGGTGTTGCAGAGGGCTTTCACCATTAGTCTATGCTGAGACGCTGCTGTACTGTTTACTGATCATGAAAATGATCATGTTTTCCATCAGTACACTGTGAAGAGTGAAGCATAGAACCAACTTTTAAAAAAATGACAACAACATGCTGCATGGATCCCTTTTTACGTTGGTTTAACTTTGGTAATTTCACAAGTATCACAAACTGCACTGTTCATAATACTTGAAAAATAATGCAAGTTAATCCAAATGTAAGAAGATCCATGCACTACTGTGTTGTTTCTTAAGTTGGTTTCTATGTTTTATGTTTTACAGTGTAAACACGGTATGATTTTTGTACAAAATTGTGACCTAGGCTACTACATCTACACTAAGGCCTCCATGTTGCACAGTGAGAGGACACGCTAGTGTGCTTTAATCTTTGATGCTTTTATGCAGAGAGTAGCCTCTCAATGCCAAATTACACTGACTCCACTGCTGCTGAGTTTATCCTTCAGTGTTCACTGGACTGTAAAGGTTCGAACCACATAAGAATAAATTACCTCTCTCGCAAACCGTGCCCTTAGAACAACATGCAGGACTCTGTAGAGGAAACACAGGGGCACCATCGCAAACAACACAGTGAACGCCAGCAAGTAATCCCAACAACACAAAAGCATATAGGCAAAGAAGTCTGCATGTTTTCACAGCTTCCAAGAAAAACTATGTGTGTCCATATATTTTACACTCCATATATGCACTTCATATATGCAATTGATTAGTGGTTGCTGCATGTCCGAATAACAAGTCACCAAGACCCTGAACAACATGCAAGACTCTATAGAGAAAACATAGGGGCATCATCGCAAACAACACGGTGAACGCCAGCAAGTAATCCCAACAACACAAAAGCATATAGGCAAAGAAGTCTGTATGTTTTCACAGCTTCCAAGAAAAACTATGTGTCCATGTATTTTACACTCCTTCATATATGCAATTCATTAGTGGTCACTGCAAGTTTGAATAACAGGTCACCAAGACCCTGAGAGTATTTCAATGCCAATCCATTTCTGTGCATTAAAGATACAAAGACCTAAGCTGAGTGGAATGTAGAAAATATAGGCATCATTCACACACAAATGGAATCCAGACAGCATCTTTTGACCATATTTTCTGCATATTAGGCTTGAATGAGACACAACATGCCTGTCTGTGTATATGAATACATGAGCATTTTAAACTCCACTCAATATCAAGCCACCTTTAAACCTCTACCATGAAGATAGAAAACGACAACATTCAGGTTCTGGGCATGTATGAAACTAGTGATCAATGGTGTTGTGTAACCTATCATATTCCAACTGCAATGTAAAAAGTACCGCATAAAACAAACTTAGAAAAAAAAGGTTTAGGTTTAGTATTCACAACTATTCATACATACTCATGACTGCACTCGTATGCAGGTGAACCTTCATTGCCAAGAATAGGGATTATATGACATAGCATTATAACGCCTTAGTGCAGTAAAGAGTATGTATAAATACTAATAATAATACTTTATAAGTGCATTATATGCCTTTATACCCCAGCTTGGATTAACTTCCCATTGTGATGCATTCTTTAGAATGACAATTAATTTAGTAATATAACACGAGTGGGAGTGAGGGTGTTTGTGGACATCCTCACGGATGTGGTTCAGTCGCAGGCACAAACCCAAAGGCTAGGCGTGCAAGCAGTGTGCAAATGTTTCATTACCTCCCCCACCAAAAGGACTACACTGACCATTACATTACATTACATTACATTGCATTTGGCAGACGCTTTTATCCAAATGATATCCATCCACATGACCAAATGTTATGTGTTCGTGAGGGAACATGGGTGTGATGTCAGGTCATTTGTAGGTCGTTTGCAGTTTCGACTTTGCCACCAGGTCAGCCTCAACAACCATTACAAACTGGCAGTGAAGGCAACCAATCAGCATCAAGTGCTTGCAAGCCCGAAAGGTTGCCAAATAGGTGCAAAACCATGCGCTTAAAATCCCCCACCCTAGCATAGACGTTTGAGACAATTTTTTAGGAAGCTTCTGAAGCATTACACATCCAGCCAAAATTTTACTGTGTATATGTCACAGCACAGAACAAGGATCAAAACCCTGTTCAACCATTCTATGTCACCTTTAACACAATCCAGGCAGCACGTTGCCTTAAGTTTTATTTTGGTTTTTTAAATGGTTATCTCTTTACTTTTTTACAGTGTGGTTTCTGCTGTTCTCAAACTACACAAGCTACCTGTCAGAGGGCAACCACGACGAAATGAAAGGATGGGGAGAGAAAAAGAGGAGAGAAATGACCTCCCACCACCACAACACATTCACTCCCTGGGTGGTGAGCTGAATTAAATTTAGATTAGACTGCATGCTTGACCTGGTCACTTTCAAAACCACAGAAACCAATGGCAAGCCTCTGATAAAGGATCAAAGAGGGGAGGAGGGAGAGGGAGGATTGCTAGGTAAATGTGTGTGTGTGTGTGTGTGTGTGTGTGTGTGTGTGTGTGTGTGCGTGTGTGTGTAGGTGTGTGTGTGTGTGTGTGTGTGTGTGTCTGCATGTCCATGCGTTTAAAGAGCATACTTCCTACACAGGGAGAATTATACAAGCACGAGGCAGCACTATACTATACCACTACCAGTAAACTATATAAGTCATCCAACATGATCTTTAAGTATGAAAAATGATCATAGACATATACAAACAAATATCTCATCACAAGGCATATCTGCCAGGTGCCAACAACTGCCAACTACAGAATGGTGGTGTCTGTTGGTGTTTGTTGAGGCAGTAAAACTTTGCTTTGGGGTCTAAGTAAGCGAATATGTCTGAGTAAAGGAATATCCTCCAGTAAGTTTTGTTTTGTGATTTAAATGCCATAGAGTTGCTGTATGAGATCTCGGAGATACTATGCATTTTGTGCCTTTTACCTCCATTTTAATTAGTTCCTCTCTCAGTTCAAGTTCAGAGTTATTACCAAGTTGGATCTTCATAATGTGGCCTCATTGAAATATTTTATTCACGAAATGGTTGAGGACACAGTGCCCGTCACCTTTTACATCTGAGCTATAAAATCAATCAGGGTGATGCTTTAGTCCTTGCCAGTCTTTACATCTTTTCTCTCAGAATGTGACTCGAGGTACATTCTTGAAGTACTGCATTCACGAGAATGGGACATATGTGTTATAGCAGCAACCTTGAGCTTTGACTTCCGAATCAAATTGCTTCACATTCGAGTCCAGGTGAACATCTGTACCTCATCTGAAGCATGTGTCTGAAGGCATTGGTGAGGAGCTGTGGTGCTCAGAAGAATGGCTTTTTCATGCTCACGGTGACCTTGAGGTCTGACCTTGAAAATCTATTAAGATTATCCTTGAGTGCCACTGAAGACACTGATACATTTGATGTCCTAAATTTGCTTCTTGATGAGTTCTTGAGTCATCGCCTTCACAAGATCAGAACACGCACACGCGGAAATAACGCCTTCAGGGCAGAAGCGAATCCATTAAAATAAATTCAGCATTTTGTCCACGGAGCAGAAACCAATTTCTATAGTAGTACAGTGTAAAACACCAAATTTGCTTTTCGTGTTCAAATCATAATCTCAGATATAAGTAAAGTAAAAGTCGGGTTGATGTTCATTAATGTATAATATAGTGAGTGCCAAATACATTTTAAAATCTGAAATAATATCTCTAATTAATTTAATTTAATACTGTACTAGGTTTACCCCTGATTCTGGGTGAAAAATGTAAAGTTCATACATCAAAATGTCAAAGTGTCCCTCTAAATGTAATACGCTACTGTACATGTGATTGGCTTCAAGGGAATAGATGTCAACTGAAAAATGTACAGTGAAAAGTGTACAGTAAAGTGCCCCCCATGAAAATCATTTCTGTATCTGTAAGGATGAGAAGTGTACCCAAATATTATCAGGATTAGAAAGATTAAAAAAGTAGAAGATGAATGGCAAATGTGAGGCACTGTGCCAAAAGTGTATATCTGTCTATATCTAAACTCTTCCACTATAAAAAGTCTGCTCTGGGAGCACCACAAATGGCATTGTCACATATTTATGACGCATAAACTCTGAATGCGAAAAGGGTTCAGAAACAGGTGCTGGAAGAAGATAAGACTGGCGCCTTGTCATGACTTTTTAAGGGTTCCTACTTGGGAGAGGAAAAAAAAAACATATAAAGGCTATACATATTTGTGAGTGCACCTCTGTCAATCACTTCCATTTCATATGTGGATGGTGGGTTTGACGTGGGAGAGGAGCTTGTCATTTCAGTTACTGTCAAAGAAAAGAGCAAAAGGAGAAAGACAGAATGACACTTTGTTGACGGCCACCTGAAGATGGAGGCCAAAGGTTAGGAAACCCCACCTGGGAGAAGGTGTCACCTTTACCCTCAAAATGAATCCTTGACATGATTTTTTTTCTTCCCCCACAATAGTGCAATGGCTCCAGAGAAAGCAAACTGCAGACTGAAACCTGAAAAATGAAACTAGCCTTCCTTCTCCTTCCCTAAAATGGCAGGATGTTTTTGAAGACCAAACAGCTGAGGTTGCTGTAATCAGGCGTATTGCAAGTTATGACTTAATCTACTGTACCTGCATTTAGCTTTACTTAAAATAACACAGTAACACTTTATTTTAAAGGTACTTTTTTAATGTATCTACATGTAACAACATGTAATATTACATACTTATACTGTACATACCTTACACTAACCCTAACCGTAACGCCATGGTACAGTGTAAGTACATAACGTTACATATTATTGTTACACACCTACACTGTGCTTGATGTAACAGGGACAGTAAAATAAAGTGTAACCAAAAACACTTTACATCAAATGAACATAAAAAGATATTTTTTAAGCTGTCGGTAAAATACATGTTCGTGTAAAAATACGGTCACAGGACATCAAGTGAAATAAAAAAGCTGTCACACATAATTAATGACATAATTTCTACCAAATTAATTTAAATCTCAGCCTTTACCTGTTGCTTTATTTTATAAGACCAGTGCCATTAGGAAGAGCTGTCTCTGAGCTACAATAGACCATCTTTGCAGTACACATCAAAGATAAGACCTTATATATATATCACTGATTCTTGAAACTTTGGCAAAAACATGTCCCACCCACTTAAGTGCTCATTCTGTTAGAAACCAATAACTTAAACACAAATAAAAACACTTAAAGTTATAATCAAGGGCTTTTCTGCACATATGTAAGTTTGTTTCAAAGATTTATACCTATTTTAATTTATTTAATCACTCTTTCTTTGCCCGCCACCTATAAAACCAGCTGTCCTCAGTGATGAGCTTATCATTTAAACTTGCTTAAAAAACTAAAAAATGATAATGGAACTGAATAATGTATACATCACAAGAAAGAACATATTAAAAAATATATGAAAAACAGCAAACAGTGAAGTTTGAACAGCATTTATTATTATTTTGTGGTTGCTCAAAATGTGTCCCACATATTCGTCACCACCGTCAGATATTTTCAAAAAGCATTAAAATCAGGCAGATATAAGGACAACTACATTCCTAAGGACCCTCTTTTTGAACCTTCAGCTATACTGCATGCAACACCATCTCTGAAGCTCCCATAAGTTTTACTATTTTGTAAATATTTTTTGCTACTGCCACGGTCACAACCATAACATGTCAACACCGTCTCTTTTGTATGAAAAATATTACTTTAGATTATAGCATTAATATGTACTTTTTAAGAAGATACATGGAGAAGCTAACAACAGAGGGAAAACAAGATGGCTAATGTGAATGACTCATTCATATTATGGAAAAGAGTGGGTTTTTATCACCACCGTCAGATGTCACCACCGTCAGGTTTTGTGTCTGACAGTGGTGACATACAGTCTGACGGTGGTGACAAAAATGTCTTTGTGGACTTCAGTGGCGGCTCGACAATAATTGTTGATCAGAATAAATACTACTACATCCTATAGTGCTTCATTAACCTCAAGAATCAGTGAATAATAATAATAATAATCCTTACAGAAACAATAGGGCTTTGCGCCTCCGGTGCAGGCCACAGCCTGCATCTCCGGTGCTTGGGCCCTAATAATAAATATTCCTTACAGAAGCAATAGGGCTTCGCCTCTCCGGTGCAGGCCACAGCCTGCAGCTCCTGTGTTCGGGCCCTAATAATGGATTTTTAAGTCTAAGCACTCCAAAGCGTTACACGGACCGAGCAGAAGCCTAGTGGTCAGTTCTGAGCTCTGCAAGAGAATTTGCATATCTGTAACAGGTACAGGTACCCCCAGGTAAAAAATATGACAGTATATGAATAGATAAATAATTATGACTGCTAGATAAGAGTGACAGTTATGTAAAGAGAAAAACAGAGTGTGACCAGGTCTTTTAACAGCTATGTGAGAGAGACAATAGTAACAATAGATTCTAAAGTAGCGTTTAATCAATAAATCTTTGATTAAGAAATAATTACATCATTGGTTGCAGTTATTTCATTTTAAAGTTTTTTTTTATTACATTATTTGTAACAGGTTATTACTGTCATAGTTTAACTCTGTCTGGTAACTTTCCACCACACTACACTCTCCGCTCAATCACCTGCCACTCCCACCTCGCTCTCATTCTATCACTACCGGAGTTTTTTTTCTCAGGGGGTTACCCTGTAGTGTGTGTGGTTTGGTATGGTTTGTCTTTTAATTTTCTGTTCAGTTCAGTTTACTTTTTTTAGGCATTTACCCTAATCGCCGGCAAGCACAGCTCATGTGAGTAATTGAGTCAAGTGAAAAATTATGTCCTAAATCTCTTGCTTGACGCTGTTTTCTGTAAGCTAGAAAAGGTCTAGTGGTTAAACGACTGGCTTTTCCAGTGTCCCTTGTGAATATCCATGACGTGTCAAGGCACTTCTGATTGGGCAGTCTTTCGCTCACCTAGCTTCTGTCCACTGTTCTTCCTCTGCAATGTGGGCGTGCCACACATGGCTCTGGGCGGGGCTTACAACCTAGTGACGTAGATAGGTTTAGCCTGCTCTGATCCGCTCGTTTTGGTGAGCTTGACCCTTCAATGACCAGTAAAACCATGAGGGTCGAATTTCACGTCTTGGAGTGCTGCGTGCATATACTGCTTGTTGTGACCCACCACATTGTAAATAGAGCTACTCAAAGTGTTTTTTAGCGGAAGGACCCCTTTAACTAAACATTTCAAGTTCAGGTGTTACAGTAGCATCTTCTTTTAACATAGTGAAATTATTATGCCACCATTGGCATAATAATGCTTACCATTGTTTTCAGATGCGGTTATTTTATATAAGCTGGTGCACATTACACCATGGTTGTATGCCATAAGTGATGTGCGGAACGTGGCCTCTGCATTTGTCTCCTCAGCTTTGAGGATTGCATGGCATCTGATTACTTTTGTGTTATTAATGAGTTGGAAGAATCACTTGTAAAATACTGTACCACTGTACAGTACCAGTATTGTTTTTTATTATTATCATAACAGAAAGTTGTGATTAAGTGATGTTAACAGAAAATTGTGTGAGAAGTGATGTTACTTGATATGCCACCGTTATCAGTATGTGTAGAGGGCACTACAAGACTGTTAAAGATGATGTCAGTGATGACAAAATAGTTAAATAAAGTGTTTAAATAAGATGCCATTGACCTGAGAAGGCTTTTTTTTGGAAATATAGGTGAAAATGAGGCCACTGTCACCACCGTCAGAGTAGTGTCATCACCGTCAGTTCTAATGTCACCACCGTCACCACCGTCAGAAGGTGTTTTAAATGAATATGCTTACAATATATGTCTGAAGTGCTGTTATTTTTTTAAAAGTAATAATGATTACTTATACTAAAACATATTTGTTACACAAAAAACACCATGTGTTTAATGTAGGCTTAAAGTAAATGTTGTATGTCTCTAAATATTTTAAAGTGAGCAAACATGAAACAGTATAAAAACTTAACAAAAGTGTTTTTTTTTAACATTTAACAGCATATAGGTGAAGCAAGAATGACAGATAATGGTTTAAGAACTCCAGATATTTATACAACAAAATGATTATAATTTTAATGGCTTTTAATTATGTCTGACGGTGTTGACAAAAACAAAGTACAAATCAGAAAAACATCTGTTTTCTGAAAAAAATACAAAATGGGGAGGTTGTTCCAGTACATTCCCGAATAGTCAAGACTTTGGTCTATGATTATATAATTAATTATTTTGTATTTCAACTGACTTTTTTCTTCCAAAATTAAAACCTGTTTTAGCCACATTCTCAAGAATCAGTGATATATATGTCTTATATGTCTCACCATATGCATTAGGGGAAGCAGACCAAAGCCAGGTGACATTTTGTAATGGTGGTCTGTGAAGGAAATTATCCAATTATGCCTGTGACCATCCTGTGATGACGTTTAATGGCTTGAAATATCTAAAGAAATTATTAGACACAACAGCGTCACAGAAGAAAGAAATGCATTTTTTTCCAACAAAGCAAATCAAATCAAATGTAAATGTGATCATCTAAATTACTCATAATCATTTCCTGCATATAGGGCCATGCACTGTATGCTTTCATTTAGGTAGGTAAACAAATGAATAAATAAATAAATAAATAAATAAATAAATAGTGTATTGGTCCCCATCCTGCATTGTCTCCTTTCTGCTCTATTTCCCTCTTCTCTACCCTTTATTCTGCCGCAACCTTTACTTCTAATTTAAAAGCAGCAGTGCAGTAAAAGACCGATGTGTTTTCTGCGGACTCTCTATGTTGTGATGGTTGATGAAATCTAACTGCTGCCAATTTTAAACCATATATATAATACAGACAAATCGTCATAAAAGACCATCATAACAAAAGCTACGATGCAAATTAAAAAATCTCGGAGAGTACCTTAGCCATGTTTTCCTATAGATAGAAAACATGGCCCCCGTCTACAGCCCATATATCTGAGCTTTTGCTAAATTAATGTATAAACCATGGGAAATAGCTGGGAAATTATGGTAAGGTTATGGTAACGGTGACAATAATGACCCTACAGTAGCACTCTCACATTTAATGATTGTAAAATGATTCAGTAGCCAATGCAGTACTAATAGTGTTTTAGAATTATTATTTTTCCACATAACAAAAAGCAAAATCACAATACCAATATTTCACACCTACAAATAAGCACTTAGCCAAGGACGATCCTCATTAGGGCACTGACAGGTGTGGCTCACCGCTCACAGTAATAGGGGAGTTTGTGTGTGTGTGTGCGTGTGTGTGTGTGTGTGTGTGTGTGTGTGTGTGTGTGTGTGTTCTGGTGAGAGGCTCATTACCACCAAGGAGACAGTAGCAATGGGCTCTGCTAGAGGGCATACTCCTCTTGTTTTTCTCAAACCTTCACACACACACACACACACACACACACACACACACACACACACACACACACACACACACACACACACACACACACACACACGCGGGTCCCTATTCTCACACACACACCTACACAGGTAGCAGCGGGTCCCTCACTAACAATGGTGCAAATGAACACCCTTTTCCCCACCATCCTCCACACCTCAGTGCGCGTGCCCTTCAAGAGCAATGGGCAAAAACGCATTTAAAAGGGCCCTGCTTGTGCTCTTCAGAGAAAATGGAGTGAAATGACCCACATTCGATACCAGAGACTGATTTCACATGCGGGCCAGCTAAATAAATAATAAATAGATCGTCTCAAATCGGTTCCTTTCTTTTATCAGATACTGGCCTCTCTCTCTCTCCCCCTCTCTCTCTCTCTTTCTCCCTCTTTCTCTCGCTCCTCTCTCTCTTTTTTCTCTTTCTCTCTCTCCTCTCTCTCTTTTTTTCAAAACTTCAGTGGTCTGTGTGGTCTTCAAGCTAAAAGCTACCATCCTAAGAGCCCCTTATATCTCTCTGCTTCTGGAGATGCTGCATGAGTTGGGGGTTAAAGGGTATTGTTCAGTCTAGCATGATAGTTCCTGCCACAAAATAGGAATAAAAATCCACACGCTGTAAATTATTCATGCAGTGCTGGCTCTTAGAATCAATCAGTCAATGGAAAAAGGCACAAGTTTTAAAAAGATCCTGTGCGTGTGTGAACCCACACACCACACACACAGGGAGTTACATTCTCTGACTTCCTCTCCAGTGCCTTCTTCCGTCTTCTTTCTTGGAGTGGAGGACAAGAGATGTTTGAAATCTTTTGCTATGGATGACTCTTTTGTTTCACTGTGTGCTGCAGGAGAGGCTCTCAGAGCGTAACAACACACAATGCCATCTATCCGAAGGCAAGGCAATGCTAAATAAAGACACTACAGTTTCAGGGCATGCTGGTGGGAACGTGACCTTTTTGCCATTAACCAAACACATGTCCAAGCGTTACAAAATGTGCACTCTAAACCACCATTGTAGAGGTCACTTGTTCTTACATCAAAGTAAGAAGTAGTCAACCCAACCTGAATAATGCTTAACAAGAATCAATTTCTTTTTTTGTTAGTGGCTCCTGTTTAGTTTAAACTAAAGACAAACCATGCTCTTGATCCATTAAGTGTGTATTGTGTACAACAGAGAAAGAGAGAGAGAGAGGTATCTGATTGATTCGCCTACCCTCAAGCCCCAATTAATGACAATAATCATCTGAAACACTAGTATGTACATGAATTGTTGTACTGACAATAAAGTCTTCCTTGCTGAATTAAACTGGGGGCAGCGGTGTCCAAAAGCAGATGTAATTATGAATTTAGAGAGAAAATCTGTCAGGGGGCATATTGAATATTGTCAGAAGCTTTTGTAAAGGTATGTCACCGTAGTAAACAACCATGACAGTCTGAAAAGCAACGTTGCATGGACAAAATGAAGGGAGAACCTACAAAAGGTAGGTCATTTTATGCATTTCCCTTCCATATTAAGTGTTAGTTAATGATCTTTGTCAGACACTCTTTTTCAAGCAACATACAAAACTAAACAAAAAAATAACACATAATAAAAAAAATACCTGACTCTGAAAATATGACAAAAACATTTTAACAAAAAAAATTAAACGCAATTTGCATAAGTTAGTAACAGAAATACAGGGCAGGTAATTAATCACCTAAGTATAAACTAAAAGGGTGGGTCTATAAACTCCTTTTCTCTAAACCATCTCTAATCTCTAAACCCTCAGATATTCCCATAATACAGAAAGGGATGAACTGATAATACAAGGACCTACAGTCGTTAATAAAAGTGTCTTCCTGTTTAACCATGGAAGCAACAAATATCTTTTTACACTTTTGTGCCACTTTCCATATTATTTGTGCATGCCAGACAAGTGTCCTTTAGCCTCAATGTGGCAGCTTTGGACCTGTTACGTGGCACACATACAGACAGACAAAAACAAAACATGCCCAAGGACTTTTGCATATAACCAGGTAAAAAACAAAGTCAATGCAAAATTGCTTTGACTTACATGAACCGCACAGTAAGGCAGACACCACAGTTTACACAGGGACCAAGCAATGACAAATGACAGGTGAAGAGAAATGCATAAGATGCTTGACTGTAAGAAGTAGTACAAGTAGTAGTAGTAGTAGTAATAGTAGTAATAGTAGTAGTAATAGTAGTAGTAGTAGTCATAGTAGTAACTGTAGTATTGTAGTAGCTGTAGTAGTATTGTAGTAATAGTAGTATTCTAGTATTGTAGTAGTATTTAAAGAAAACACAAGATATGTATGCTTCCTATAAAGTATCTTGTGCTTTCTCTAAATACTAAATATAACACATGTATAAATATTCACACTGTTACACCTACATTCATTGCTTACATTCGTAGACTGGGGTAAATGCATTCAGTAAATCTACCGGATAATTAATGACTGACTAATAAGTGGACTGGCATAATTATGTGGAGACAGCTCTAACTGTCAGCCTATCCCTCACCCCCACTACTGCCAGCTCACACACAGTCTGTCTTCTCTACAGTCCTCGTTTCACTCTGCATAACCTAGCGAGCACTGGTACTGCCGGCTCAGATGTGTCCTAAGGCCAGGTTTTCACCGAATTTCACTTGCGTTTGTCTACCTTACGCTTCTCATTTATTTCTATGTAACGCTCCTATACAGCAGGTCATATGAGCTTCCTAAACCCCACCTTGCGTTGTCTTCGCTCCAAAATGTACATCACATAAGTTTAAAACTGTGAACTTATACTCTGGGGAGGGATTTTGGAGAGAGTGTATGCTGCTCTAGCTGGTGGTGACTCAATTTGTCAGGTAGTTTAGACATTTCTGTACATTGACCACATTAGGTCACCTTACGCAGTTCATACTGAATTTCAGGCGAACAGTGGGAAACGACCTGATGGTTAAGGCTTGAAGGGGTCACAGGTTCGATTCCTGCACCCGTAATAAAAACGTGGGTAGGAAAGTAAATAACCAGTATTCTGTTACACCCTGCACCCTCCACCAAAGCTAAGGTGCCCTTGAGCAAGGCATCTTACCCCACATTGCTCCTGCGGGACTGTCCCTGTACCTAATTCACTGTAAGTCGCCCTGTATAACAGTGTCATCTAAATGACATGCACTGCAATAAAACATAATGGTAGGTGTCTGTGCTTCCTTGCTAACTGGCACTTAAATATGCGACACAGACATATTTGTCAATGTGTATATATGAAGCATTATCAAATTTCCTGATGTGATCTTTTGCATCCTAAATAATGTTTAATAATATACATAATATTATGTATTACTATATTATTATAATATTATTTATGTGAATACAATCAGCACACTAAGTACCGGTAGTGGGTATTGTCACACTAGCGTGACTAAAACATCTATTGTACAACAGTCTAAGAATAGCTGTCTATTAAATGCAATGCAATATGATTTTTTCTAAACTCACATTGTTGATGAAAGCATTCTTTCAATAGGATGTACAATCCCTGATAAAGGGTTAAATACATAAGAGAAGCTGACATTTGTGCAAATTGTGACACTTGTTTGTGACAAGTGACTCTACATTACGTTAAAAAGACAGGTCTCAACATGTGTAATTTGGGTCAAACCCAGGTGTTAATTTAAATAGTTAGTAAAATGCGTCAGCTATTCATTACACTATTGTTACAACCAGAAATGGCAGTTGGTCAACACACTGGCCTTTTTTCCCCACCTCTGTTTCACAAATCAAGGAAAGACACTGTTGCAGTTTCAGTCAATTTTCAAACCAGGGACTTATCCTAGTCATCTGCAGTCAGCAAACGACCTCCACGCGTTTGGCATGAAAGCCCTTATTTCATGTGTGTGCATTTGGGAGCCTTCCCAGGGATTATGTGTGTGGAGGATGAGTCAGACTAAATGGGAATAAGAGCACGTTCTCAGCTTGACAGAGAGACTGTATTCATTTCAGATGCTCTACATCGAAACACCTTTGGGGCTCTTAATATTTATATCAGCTTAAATTGACATACTTTAAATACTACGCACTGACTGAAGTGAAAAATAAGTACAAAACTGCGGGAAAGAAAGACAGACAGACATGGCAGGCGTATGGTGAGAGGCGGCGTGGAGAAAGGATAGAGAGGATATAGGAAGAGAGGAAGTCTGAAAGAGAGGATATAGGCAAACAGGAAGTCTGAAAGCCGCTTTGGGCTGTTTTTATGAAACTGGACCACGCAACTGTTCAAATATCTGTTTGATTTTTCCGTTTAGAATCTCCTGGAACCCTCTTTGCTTTTTTTCAAACCTCACTACAAACTTGACAAATCCATTACCGATCCATGGAGTTCTCATTCTTCCCTGGAAAAAAAAAAGAGAGACGATACTTTATTCTCTCTCTCTCTCTTTCTCTCTCTCTCTCTCTCTCTCTCTCTCTCTCCCTCTCCCTCTCCCTCGCTCTCTCTCTCTCTTCTCAGGAAAAAAATCATAAATAACTCAGGTGCTGGAGCTGTCAGCTGAGAGGTGTAGCGCTTCGGGCCCTTGCGAGGAGAATCCAGATTAGCCATCACATACGGGCACAAGAATAGTGCACTCCGCCTATTTTGAACTCGCAACCATATCTCACACGCCGACTTCGAGAGTTGTCACGATAACTCGCCACTTCCTCAATGGCACTTCCTCCCTCCGCGTTTGATCCCCTAGCAACCCAGCACAGCAGAAAATGCAGGGTGACATGGTGTGAATTAAGCCCGGGTGTTCCATGCAAGCTGTTTCCAGCACTTTTTTTTTTGCTTTTTTCGCCACGTTGTGTGCCGTGTTCTAAACACACACAAAAATATGATCCCTAACTGGGACTGACGTGCAGTGTGAGGGAACAAAGCGCTGCCGGGATAGTGAGTGAATGTGCAGCGACTGAAAATAAGGGGTAAATAAATAAATAAAAGGCAGAGCGAGTGAATGAATAAATAAGGCAGGGACTGACAGGTAGAAAATTGAGATTTCCATCTAACTCTCATAAAATTCTGATGCCAACCACTGAGCTTATAAAAGGCAATCTCTGCTTACTTTTTTTTTTCTCCAAGCAAAATTACCTGCCAAAAAATGCATCTGGAAAGAACTCAAGACTAGAGCTGGATAGACTGAGGAGGGGATTGGGGTGGCATATGAAGCTGTCACTCTCTCTCTCTCTCTCTCTCTCACACACACACACACACACACACACACACACACACACACACACAGTCTCTCTCTCTCTCAGTGAAGGTGTGTACAGGGACAGTATCCTGCGGCCTATCTTGTCTAATATGCTCGTGACAGCGAGTAGCAGGTGCTGATGAGGTAGGAGTCCTATAAGGTGTCTGTTTGTCTTTGTGGAGCTGTCTGCCGAGAGGCTACACTCATCAATGGCTCAGTGATAATGAACAAGGTAATCTGCTGCTGATAACAAAAGCCTGTCCCAGTACTACAAGGGGCCAGGGTCTCCGAACTACAGCTTTCACTATTGTGACTCCAAAAAAAAAAACACTGAACCACTGATCACGTTTCAAAAGGGTGAAAAGATGGATGTACATGAGTGAAGGGATAGGGGCTTCCTGGAAGGTGGATTTGATCTTTGAGCAAGAGAGGGAAAAAAAGGTGAGAGCGCATAGCAGGGGTTGGCACAGCCTAGCTAGGTCATTAGCTGCCTAATGCTAGTCTTGCTCCACGGGGGAGTTGAAAAATCCTCTCCTACTGATGGGACCATAAAAACAGAGGAAAAATCCTCCTATTTGTGAAGGTTAATGGTTTTTTTTTATCTCTGACAAACATAACTATAAAAATGTCTATAACAAAGCTGGCGACAACCAATGACATGCTACAAAATAATGCCATGGTAACAACAGCGTCTTACTTTCCTTCGTTCATGTAAACACACAAAGAGAAATTTGATTTAAAACAACTGATCAAGCATTCACCTTTGACTTGTCAACTGAAGTTTTTAGGTAAAAAAAAAAAAAGCTAAATGTGCTTTGTCAATCTAACGAATGTGGACAAGGTGACCTGGCTTCTAAATACCCAAGCAGGGAAATATGTGCAGCTTAGTCTCTATTGTCCACCTATGAGATTTAGGAGAGCTGAATTAATGAGCTATCTGTAAGGAATGCAAATACGGGGAACACACCTCGCAACAGAATAAAGAACAGCTTTTTTTTTTCCTAGTTACACACACCTGCACAAGGAGAGGTGAGGACAAGACAAAAGCTACAGTGAGACTCATTAAGTAGTCCCTCCAGCCCCCACCCTCCCCCCCAAACGACAAAAGTGAGTGTGTGCGTTTAGCGTGTCTGTGTAACATGGGAGAACTAATGTATAGCTGTTTTTATACTACACGTCTGTGTCAGTGATTATAATTATGGAAATTACTGAATGAAAGAATATGAATAATTGAATAAAAGCATAGTTGGAAATCTCAGCGTACGTGAAAGATGTCTGGTGCCTTTCTTAATTCTTACACATTTTATCCAATTAATACTATTATACCAGGAATCAATTACTCTGCTTAATGTAAAGGTGTAAAAGGACTTCATAAAGGTCTTCTGATCTTCATAGACTGTGACCGCTAAGCAAGAAACGTCACAGAATACATCTGGTACACATACAGTATATGCCTCCTTCGTCAGTCTAAGAGAGCTGATAACAAATAGCATTTTCATAGCAACGGGACGGAGAGCAAACAGCTCTACCTACACCTGCCACGAGTAGGCAAACAGGAAAATGTGTTGACTCAAATTCGGCACCTTTGTCACAGGTGCCTGTGCAAACACTGAACAACCAGAAGTCGCTAGAAAGAAAAACTGAAACTAAAAAAAAACTGAAAGCAAACTGCCGTGATGTCTAGCGCAGTAAACACTCAAACAAGACTCAGACTTGTAAACACAACATACTTAAGAGATATAGGAAAGCAACAGCTGCAACAATCTTTCTTTATCATACAAAACATATTTCTTACTTCTTAAGTGATATTCCTCTTTAGGTACTGCCACAGGCAGAAGGAAGATGCAGAATGTGAGCAAACCAGTGCTGGTGGCAACACGACCTGCCCATCTGTCTTACTCTCTTTCTACACGTGTGTCGTTAGCAGGGCATAAAGCAGGAAACAATTTTACGCCTGAAATTATCAAAACGTTTCAAAGTCATTATGACTGTCTGCTTGGCAATGTTAAATGTAGCCTCTTGTCCCACATCTGATGTCAGGCATCATGCCTGAGCTCTCTCAGCCCTGTATGAGACGAGAGCAGGGCAGCCTCAGTGTCCAGGCTGTCAAAAACAGAGAGTGCCCCGACACTGACACCACACCACACCGGTGCGTGCTGATACAGAGGACAAAGCCTGTTGCGTCTTGAGACCGCTGGAGAGCAAACAGACCGCGGCAGCTACAGTCAGTCACTCATTAGTGAGGAAACGTGAGGCAGTGCAAACATTTTTACCTCTCTGGGCCAGCTGTGTGTGGAGGTCTCGAGTGTCTCCCATTGTCGGGTGCTCGTCTCCCAAGTCAACTTAGCAGGAGAATCAGATACTCAGTACATTCCCATGAATTCAGCTGCCCCTCTCTCTCTCTCTCTCTGTATCTCTCCCTTGCTCTCGCTCTTGCTCTCTACAGCTCTGCTGTAACACAAGAAGCCTCCGACTCATGTAAAGAAATTAGTACAAGCTGCTTCCTGGCTCACCTTCACTCAACTAACCTGTTCTTCTATTGATTGACATCACTTCCTCCTGTACCTGTTCCGTGTGCCTGTGTGAGTGTGCGTGCTGCACCTGTTGAAACTGGACACACAGGAAATGTAAGTCCTCTTACTACAGGAGCCAGCTGCATTCTCTCTCTCTCTCTCTCATTTTCTCTGTCTCTCTCTCATTTTCTCTCTCTGTCTCTCTCTCTCTCTCTCACCCTGTAACTATGTACATATTCTTTCTCAGTGTCTGTTTTCCCTGCTGATTTGATCATTGTCATTACTTTTCTTACATGCTACTGGTGAATACTGGGAGCCTGGAAATTAGGAGATGTGTAGCTTTTCAGGTAGTTCGTAACTAATTAATTACCTAATATATAATGTAATGCCAGATAAATTGTGTGAATTAGTGTTACTTTGTAAGTTTTACATAAACATTAGCTAAACATTTTAGTTAAAAATGTTGTGCATTTACTGTCAACTCTACAGTGTTGTGGGAAAAAAAGCATCTGCAAGCACCCCCCAAACAATAATCTGGGGAAAACTTGATTGTCAGTGGCGATGAACAGTATGCACTGTATCTATACCCTGCATTTTCCAAAAACAGTCCACAGGGGTCATGCCCAAAGCACTGTGGTTAATGGGATTCCGTGAGATGTTTGGTAATTCTGGGGTAGCGCTTTCTGCAATGTATATGTGCTTGGACCAAGTTCAGCTCAAACTACTGTGGCCCTCAAGCCTCAGCAGTGAAAACTGTTTGTCATCCAGCAAATAGGCGAACACTACACAGCCATTACAAAATGTGATGCTACTGTACACTGCCCTTGTCAGAGAGGATTGAGAATGTAAAACACTTCCATCTTTCATAATGTATGGTTACGACGTGTTTTTAAAAAACAATCAAAAAAAACAAACAAACCCTGAGGCTTCTGATTAAGCCCTGATTTTATAAAACCCCAAGGACAAACACAGCCAGCACAGCCTTACCATTACCACCACCAGCAACAGCAGCAGCACACACACACACACACACACATGCACAGCCTTACCATTACCACCACCAGCAACACACAGCACACACACACAGCACACACACACATGTGCACTGCGTCACAATTTTTGAATTGCAAAGCTGCACTAATGGTCAGGTGGATGGGGTTGATTAGGAGCTGCTGAAATACAAAAGGAATTTCACCTCCAGGAACCCCAGGCAAGCGCCCCCCACTGCATTTGAAAGCAATATGTGAAAAACGTTTGATGTGCAGAATGCAAATCTCCCCCTTCTCGCCTCACAAATAAACATATGAGAATGAGCAGTTTTAACAAGCAGACCAGTGCGAGTGCCATGGTCCGTCCGTACGACCTTACATTAATAAGCACACAAAGCCTCCTTGCGAGAGGACTGAAGCCTGCGCTTCATCGAACCCTTCCGTGACATGGAGGAGGTTTAGAGCTGGAGTTGGAGTCGGTGGCATGTGTCAGCTGAGTATAATGAATTTTGCACAGGCTTTGAAAGTGTTGCTCCATCTCTTATATAAAATACATGGCAAAAAAGGCAGCTCACTTCATGCACTGAATAGGCAAGCAATCCTGCCATGTACAGGAGGGGGTCGCTACCACGAGTGCTATCTATCTGATCTCTGACCAGTTTCAAACAGGATTTGATGTGTAACTGTCAGGAAAAATGAACCTAATACTGCTACATACAAAGTCATTAATAAAACCACAATAAAACAGGTGATCTAATGTATTACTCCAAAAAAAAAAAAAAAGATTTATTTTCAGTGACAGCAAAACCTTGTCAATTGTTCCCCTGCTTTTGTTCATATACCATCCACCCACCCCACCCTGACACACACACACATACACACACACACACACACAGACGAGGATCTTGAGGGTCACTGAATAGGTATGCGGGGGTCTCCAGTTACTCCCCATAGTTCCACCATGACAGCAGGCTGGCACTGATAACACTGGCGGGTTTCTTAAAGCCGAGATCCATGTGATAATGTCATACCAGCCCCCCACCCCCCCACCACCCCTCCCCACACCCCCCTTCTTCTTTTTTACTCCTCTCCGTACAGGTTCCTCACAGTATAATACACCATCATGAAAAACAAATCAATAAGGACTACAACTCGACGGAAGCCCTTTTATCACAATGAGATAATATGCTGCATTCCGTATGGCCCACGTGTTCAGAATAAACAGCCAATGGCTTAAAAGGGTAGAACAACATGCAGACCGGTTTCATTTCAGTTTTCTATCACATGCTGTATCAAATATAATGTTTTCTATCACACACTGTATCATAATGTCATTGTTCTAAAAGATGGTATTGTCAGATGCTATGGTATAATTTAGCCAACGTAGAGGAATATAAGCTACCGAAAACCATGGGATTTTCCCATTCCCTCCCAATGAATACACTGAATGCAAAACATATTGGATTTGTGGCTGTGACTTTTAGATACTTTAAAAGTGTGCATGTGATAGCATAATAAAAACAATACGGAAACACAAATGGGACTGTGCAACATAGGTAGCACAAATTGTCATGTTCTAGAATAATACATTCTGATTCTATGAAAACAAATCACAATCTATGGAATAACCAGGCTTCACTTCCGCATACATTTAAGCCTATATTATACTTAATGTCATACTTAGATGACTGCAATTACTATAACAATGTGACAAATAAAATGCTGGCAAGCTGAATGCCATCCAAAGCTCTGACCTGCCAAAGCATGGGGGTCTGAAATCTGCTACCAAGACATGCACAAGGGTGCTGATGTAATACCTGTTCGTCTTAAGTCAGTTTAAACACTGTTAAAGTATTTAAACGTTGCGGATTTCTTACAGAAAAAAAACATCAGTGATTCCCCTTCGTACTTTTATCTTTCTTTGGCTTTTGAAGTAGACACACCATTTCAACTCTGAATCATTCAGCATTAACTGAATTTCTGAGAGGGTATAAATGGTTATGCTGGTCTTTGTCGATCGTTCATTGTTTCGGTTTTGCTTCGCCAATGAAATGAATAGTGGAACACTGGCACACTGTGGCGTCATCCATTCTAGCTGCACTCTAAAGCCCAGGGCCGTAAATAACAGGACATTTAAAGTACCAAAAAATGTCAAACCTTTGAATTAAGATGAAAATGATGTAAAACGGTAACAGGGAGAGCTGTCCTTTAATCTCCTCTAAACCATTAAGATACTTTTAGACAGAATAAAAAAAGGAATAGGTGGATAAAGATCAAGAATGTGTGTCTGTGTGCGTGCAAGAGAAAAAGAGACAGAGACAGAGAAAGAGAGAGAGAGAGCGAGAGAGCGAGAGAAAGAGAGAGAGAGAGAGAGCGAGAAAGAGAGAAAGAGAGAGAGAGAGAGAGAGACAGAGAGAGAGAGAAAGAGAGAACGCAACTACTGATGGACAGTAGTCTGCAGACAGTTGGGCCAACTGCCATTTTTTAAATTTGGTATTCGGAATGTTGAAGAACCATGACATCAACTGAAGTGCAGTGAAAGAATTCAAACCAACCCAGAAACTGTATATATACAGTCAATGGACCAACCTGCTGGTGAAAGCCAGAAACACAGTTGTGTGTGCACACATTCACACAGCCTCTCTTTTTCTCTGTCTGCCCTCTTTCTTTCACACACACACAAACGCACACAGTGTTTTTGTCTGTCTATCTATTGGTCTATCTCTATTACAAACACACACACACACACACACAGCCCAGGTGCAACCATACATACACCTTAGTGTTTCATCTGTTAAAGCTACTGTAAGCACCATTTTGGCAAGCACACTTCACATTTTCTCTGTGGAAATGCAGTCTCGTTTACAAAGTGGTGTTAATACTCGTGTTTGTTATTCAGCCACATCCAAAAGATAATCAATTAAAATCTCAAATGTTTTAAATTATTCCTCAAATGGCTCACACAGCATTTAACATTCACTGTTATCCAAAGCGAGAGCAGGGGCGATGTGGATTTCTACCATAGACTGTATATAAAGACCAGTCTATACCAAAGATCTGCGATGAGACTGGATACTCCTTGCAGCTTGGCGTTTTAAAACAGGCATTCACACCGCTGCAACAGCCTGCAGCGTCTCCATAACAACCAACATAGTTACAAGTCAACACGGAGGGCAGGCGTGGTAGTACATTTATTTACAGTTAAGTGTTTCTAAAAGAGCAAAACTAAGGTGCTAATAGACGATGCTAATATAACATCTGCATGTGGAATGGAATTAAGTCTTCTCCCTGTTTCTCCCTTTCTTCTTTCACGTTTGAAGTTGACAACTATATGGTTGACAATGTGAGCCAGGATGATTTACAGTAAAAGGAGGGACTATGAACATTGTGGTTTTCTAGTCGCCTAAACCATAGGCTACACATTTGAATGCTAAAATATGCATTTACATTATATTACATTGCATTTGGCAGACGCGTTTATCCAAAGCGACTTACAAAAAAGGAGGACACAAGCAAACAGAGGTGTAAAGGGACACAGAGTAAGCAAACAACCTTTATACATGCAGGGAGGTGCATGTGTCTGAATAAGTTTCCCGGGGCAGGGACACTACAGACATTTGTACTTCCACATAGGGACAGAGAAAGAGAGAGTTGGTTTAGTGATTGTTAGTTTTGCATGATTATCTTGGTTCCAAGTTAAACCCCCCAACCCATTTTCGAGTGAGCTAAGTAAAATATACTACCGGTAAATGTCTTATGGGAAAACCAGAGAAACACAACAATAGGATAACCAGCAGTTCAATATGTTTTGAAGACATAGCAACTATCTGCTCCTCTGTAGTTTGAAAAGAAACAACATTTGAACATTGGTCTCATTTGCATCCTCTAGGTACTATTGCCCAATGCCAAATCACGAACACTAAATACCAGTTTTTTGCCACACATTCCCACTCTACACATTTTTACAGTAGGTAAATACCTGTAGGGACCTATACATGTAGTACAATTTAAAGTTTTTTTTTTACTGAAAATAACTGCAGTTCTGTGAAGCCTGAGATCTAACTTAGACTAGCGTCTTAATTGCATTTAGGTATTAAATATTTACACTTTTCTCCATTTTTTACCTAAATACACTGGCAGTGGTTGATCTTGCACACAGAACATGTCAGTATGTCGTAAAGATTTTACAAGAAACGAAGACCACCCTCATCTACCGTTATACAGCAAACAAGCTGACTGAAACCTAAATCACCGATGGCAGGCCACTGCTTTATTGTCCGTGATGTAATGCATTTAAATTCATCATGTATGATATCTCAACAGCTAAAACCAACATCTTGAAAATTACTCCCAAATACTGCGGTGGACAAACTTCCACTACTTTAAAACACGTCGACTGCATTAACTATAAATGGATCTAGTAACTGCTCATCCATTTTGAAAAAACTTTTATGAAGTTCTCTGCAGCTGATGAAATGGGGTTTCACGTTGACTATAAAACATGTACAGCTGAGAAGACTACATTCATTTAAATATTAGTACAACCTGCAAAAGGCAAATGTCCTTGCTGGCAGCAAGACGGTTGAAGCCACATCACAATGGGTATCCCCCTGAGTCTCCTCTCAGACCGATAAGGATGATAAACCGCAAAAGAAAAAAACAGAGATGGTGTAAGTCCCTTTTCTCTTCTTCTCGTCAACACACACCCAACCTGTCTCTCAAACTATCGTACCACTGCAGCTGCGTTAACACCAATATCGGGCCCTTCAGAATTAATCACCTTTGAAAGCCTTAGCCCTATAATGAGCTTCTTGGGGAATTCGAGGATTTAAAAATTGAAATGCTCAGGGGTCTTCGACGCAACTAGTGGCAATATTTGTGTCACGCAGCCTGACTGTGATTGCTCTGTTCCCTAAAATGCTCGTGAACTTAGTGACATAATACATTACATCCATTTTGCATCACAATAGTGTCACTCACGACTTACACGTGTCCTAACAGAAGTGGGAAAAATCTACAGTACAAGAATAAATCATTAAATCAACAGTACACCATTAAATCATTAAACCAACATATTAAATTCTCAATATGTTGCACAGGGAAAATTGATGAATCATCAAGGTGCATAGTCATTGCCTACAACTGTGTGCCTATTATAGGATAATTCTTGGAGTTTGACTTTGACTTTGAGGTTATAAAAGGTATAGATTTAGAAAAAGGACTTCAACTATCCATTCTTTCAAAATGTCTTTGTATTTCTTTTAAACATTAAATAAAAAAAATAGCAACAGGTGTTTTTATTCATTCTATTGTATCTTTGTTACTTCTGAATTCCTAGCTTGTGTTATTCCCTGTCTACATTGTTCAAGGGTTTTACTATGTGTTCTAAGATGCGGAACTCAATAGGAATTGATTTCATATCCATATCCATTCTTTTCTGTTTTTGTTACCTGCAATTGACTTAAAGAACTGAAATAACAAAAAAAAAACTAGTAAAGGCCCAAAAACACAGTAAACTAGCAGCTTTTTTAATATCTAAAAGCAAAATCCAGAAGGAATGGCACTACCAATAATACCATCATCAGTGCCATAACCTCTTACTACTATACTACTACTACTACTACTACTAATACTACTACTACTATACTACTACTACTACTACTACTACTACTGCTACTACTACTACTACTACTACTACTAATACTACTACTACTATACTACTGCTAATACTACTACTATACTACTACTACTAATACTACTACTACTGCTACTACTACTACTACTACTACTACTAATACTACTACTACTATACTACTACTAATACTACTACTACTGCTACTACTACTACTACTACTACTACTACTGCTACTACTGCTACTACTAATACTACTATACTACTACTACTACTACTACTAATACTACTACTACTATACTACTACTAATACTACTACTACTGCTACTACTACTACTACTACTACTACTACTGCTACTACTGCTACTACTCATACTACTATACTACTACTACTACTACTACTACTACTGCTACTACTAATACTACTACTACTGCTACTACTAATACTACTATACTACTACTACTAATACTACTACTACTGCTACTACTAATACTACTACTACTGCTACTACTAATACTACTACTACTAATACTACTATACTACTACTACTAATACTACTACTACTGCTACTACTAATACTTCTACTACTGCTACTACTACTACTACTATACTACTACCAGGGCTCTTTTCCTCCTCTTTCTTTCATCAATTTGGTGTCAACAGTTCCCAGGACACGAAAAACCTCAAACTTAGAGAGGATGTAGTCCCAACAGGCTGATGGTGAATAGAAGGTTTGCGGCTCCAGAGTTGCGGTTATTTTATATTTTGAAAGTGTTCATTTTAACTCTGGAGAGTGTGGAGCTATATAAACCCTTAACAGTGTTAAAATCAACTCGGTTGGAGTTAATTTAACAATGGTCTCTTCACTGTGTGGAGTTAGTGTGAAGGTGCTCTTTGGTTGAAAAAACAATAGTGAGATAAGAGGAAAGTCCAGGGCACTCTTCATCTTTCAAGTTAAGAAGCTTTTTATTATATTAAGCTAGTTCATGTTTGAATAGGACAAAAGTAGCCTCCATGTTTCGGGCCACAGTGTCGGCCATATTCAGTCCTTGAACACTACAGTAGATGGTGTGCCATCTCAAGACTTTACGAATGTTTGTTTTCAAAATCTCCATCAATCAAAAGAGCTTCAGCCTTTTAGACAGTTGTTCCAATAATCATGCATCAGCCCAACTTGAAGGCCTGCCCACTTTTACATTCACTCTCAGGGATGCTGGGCTTCCCTGGAGGTGATGATTTTGTGGTATTCATTTAATGATCATTTATCTACACTGCAGTTAAAAACTGTTCAGTGCCAACTCATGGAAATCAATTACAGCTTGGTGTCAATAAACAGTACTGCACCACAAGAATGTATACGTTTGGAAAATTGTTGGAAAACTGGCAATAAACAGCTGAGTAAGAATGAGTCATGAAGTTAAATGTGTTACAGCGTACTTTTAATGCACTTTTAATGCAGATTTGTAATGCATGCCACCACCTCCACCATTACCTGGGCCAAAGCAGCAACACTGGTGTCTATTACCTCAAACCATGCGTAGCCTTTATCTACTATACAGAGATAAGAAATATCCAGTGTGCAGGCCAATTACATTGCAGCATCACAGCCAAATAGTGTCCGAGATCTCTGTTTACAGTTCATGTCCTTATCCCCTACATAGCTTAGCATCTCGCTAACACTACAGAGAGGAATGAACAAGTGAGAGCAAGTGTACAGTACAGTAGATTCCCAACACCGCTACAGTCAACACCCCGGCCCATGCAGTATTTTCCTGAGATCAGTAATCATTGCCTGCAATGCATTCGATTCTCATTTTAGAGAAGGAATGCGCTAAAGGGTGTGGGGTGTGGGGGGGTGGGAATCCACAATATTTCATTAATCCTTACTGTTATCTGTGGACAGAGAGTTGTAAATGGTAAACGACACCATCGATCAGAGAAAGAGAGAGTGAGATTCACAGTAATGTATTTCCTCTAAAAGCCCCTTGTGAGAGCAGATCGGACGCTACGGTGGGGTGAGGGGTGTGGGGTTGGGGGTATTTTCTTTGCCCTCTACTGCTACATTCTGCAGAAATCGTTCCCCTTTTCCCCATGTTACTGACTAATGAAAACATAATGGCAATCTTGCATGGGGAGCGGAGGTAAGAGAAGAAGGATGGCAATGACCACTGATACTGAGGGTGACCATATGTCATTAACTGGTAACTGCAAAACTCCAACTGCGATGAGAACACCTGCCCTGTATCCCAGGGCATAGGGGTAGTAAAAAGCCCATAAGATAGTTAAACACCACGTGAACACTGCAGACATACCTGGCAGACTGAAAGACCACACTTAGATGGGTTTTTTGACCGTTGTCTTGTGCTTAGAGGAAAATGTAGTTTAATCTTAATATGGCTAAAATACTAATTATATACAACAACGGCATGAAATAACAGTCCTATAATACCTGTGACAGGTAAACTCAGGTTCTTAAATATAGAGAAGCTATTACTAGAAGCACACAACACTAAGTAGTTAATTCCACTACTAGGCTATCACTGCTCAATAAAGCTTAGACTGTAATCTCTCCTTCTCACTGAAAGCAGAGACAGACACTCATCAGATGAACTAGGAGGGCAATAGGGGAAATACAGTTGTAATATAAAATTGAAATTAGATGGCACAGATCCAGTAACTGTCTTAGAGACAAGTGTGAGGAAATCAAATATAGCCTTGGCAGCAATAGGAGGCCAATGTAAATTCACTTCCAGAGTTACATATGGCCTTTTTGGCCGATAAAGACCAGACATGCTGCAGCATTCTGAAGCATTTGCACGAACACATGCAGGAAGTAGCAGGCCTGTTATGGCAGCACTGCAGGTTTTTATGGAACTACACGTTGTACACAACAGAAGTTGTGTAGCATACTGTGTAAGATGACGCCCGGTCTTTTAAATATTAATTAGGATAAACAACAGTGCAACATGCTCACAAAAATTAAGTCTGCCCCAAATCATAACATCCATGTTTTCTGGCCATTTTAGTCGAGATTAATTTAGATGAGCAAAGTGGGAAATAAATATTACATGGAAAATCAAAGGGCTCAGTTTTCAAAAGACTACGCTAAAGATGGTGATCATTCATCCTGCCTGAAATATTACTGAGACAGGTAAAGATACAAGAAAGAAAATGTTACATCATCAGTTATGCATCACCTGCATAGCAAAGACGGGAGAACCAATGGGAGTTGTTTAAATAAAAAAGAAGAGGGTGGGGGGTGTGAACAGAAGAGGAGGGGGCCTAATAGCGGAACGCTGAGATACACCTGTTGAAAGTTGGGTTCAGTTCAGCGCTTATTTTATGCCAAATCAGATAATTAAGCCTTTACTAAGAGATGGCTTGAGGTGGTTGAACTGTATCCCAAGTGCACTGTTGGTTTGAATTGTGTCTCAGTGGACAGTAAGTTAGATTGCGTGTCCACTCCAAACACCATCAACTTTCGGTAACACTTTCTATGAAGCTTGTATTCATAAGACTCTATAAACACATTCATAAAGGGTTATAATGCCTACATAACGCTTTAAAATGGTTGAAATTAGTATTCATAATTATTTATACATACTCGTGACTACACTCGTATAGGCAGGTGAAGCTTCATAACCAAGAATGCCCTGTGTCACTTTAAGTTGGAATAGGGCTTATGACATACTTTAGCATTATAATGTCTTAAGAGTGCAGCCATGAGTATGTATAAACAGTTATGAACGCTTACATATTAAGCTTTTATGAATGTGGTTATAGGCCCTTATGAATACAAGCTTCATAGAAAGTGTTACCGAAAGTTGATGGTGTTTGGAGTGGACACACAATCTAACTTACTGTCCACTGAGACACAATTCAAACCAACAGTGCACTTGGGATTCTTGAGATTGTTAAAATTATTCAGTTCAACCATCTCAAGCCATCTCTTAGTAAAGGCTTAATTATCTGATTTGGCACAAAATAAGCGCTGAACTGTCTATTTGTCCTCGTTTTGATGTTTGACTTAAGTTTTAACCTAAGTACCAGTTTCTGCTTAAAGTTCACAAAGAGGTAGTGTTTGAAAGTGACTTTGTAAAAAATAATGTGCATGACCCTATCCCCCCTTGCTTAACATTCCACTTCCTTCAGTGGCCACCTGCAGTGCAGGTATTTTCTGCATTACCTGAGAGAACTGTTGATAAACTCACTTTGCTGTATGTGATGCTTTGCTTGTGGTTCAGCCCTCTTGATCTTGAAATTGCATCAGCGTGAATTGTGGTGTGCAAAAATCCATATTTATCTGAAATAAAGCACAAAGACAAATGATCAAATATTGAAACTAAAAAGTTTACAGTTGCCTAAGGATTTGTGTCCATGTCAAATTTGATATCTTTTTTTTTTTAAAAAGACAGGACAGTGGCAAAAAAAGACTAACGCTAAACAAACAGGTTGCCTTCAAAGCAAAGCGTGGGTTGCTTTCACAGCGTCAAATGGAAAAATATATATAATATAGACCTTTTATATAGATCTATATATCTATATATATCTAGGGTTAGAAGTTTATATATATATATATATATATATATATATATATATATATATATATATATATATATATATTTAGTTGTATTACATGTTTCCATCTGTGTTTTCCATGGCCATTAAATAGATGATAGTGCCCTACATCTGCACTGCTGTAGCAAACACTCCAGGCAGTAAACTAGACTGACAGCAATCCTAACTTATCACCCACTTTCAATGTTTAATGCGTTACGAAATGAAAAATAATACAAACATGACACCGAGCTGTCAAACAAGTGTAATCCTACACAAAGCAAGAAAAACATCGCTTTTAAAGATTACAGCAATTGATTTCCTCCGTTGCTAGATGCTTACACTGTTGGTAGGAGGTGATGCAACAGCGAAGTAAACATTCCGCCCCAACATTTTCTGGGCCTGTTGCTGGCAATAAAGTCTAAATGTATTCTAAATTATAGCCTACTTTAAAAAGAATAATATTTCAACATACTGTATGACAAGTCATTTTGCCACTTTTAGTCAAACATGGAGTTTTTTTTTTTCATAATACTTTGATTCAATTTACATTTCACACAATGGCCACAATGTTGCACACAAATAATTCTTTAAAATTGAAATATACTGTACAGTGTAAGCTTGAAAAGGTGTTTGCACACATGCCCGACAAACACAACTTTCTAAAGTTCAGAGTAAACCAACTGCCAGTTCCACACTGCCCAGACAGTTACTGACAAAGGTGACTTTTTTTTAGCAAGCTACCACTGAACAACCAAACACAGATTGATGGTCCACACTAACCCTGTTGGCTTGATGGAGTTTGTTGCCATGGGGCAGTGCACAAGCACCTTCAGACTTACGAGGCATCCAAACATTATTTTCATTTCCAATGGACCACTGGGACTTTTTCTGTGCCGAAAGTAAACAGCCTTAACCACACATTAATTTCCCAAACTGGAATACTTTTGAACTTTAACCTTAACTTTTAAACACTGTACGTTCAACTTATGCAATCAATTCTATTGATATAAGGGAAGAACATATATCATATATAAATACTTCAGGCCTTAACAGCTTAAGCCATTCATTAAATTGTATGTCTTAAGTAGCCTGCAGTATGTGCTACATTCAAGGGCTGTATGGAGAGTTATGTTATGAAATCCATCTAAATACAAGTTAATTCGTTTCAAGGGAATAAACAGCTGCCATTCCAATTTCGAATAAAATAAACATCTGCCTCACAAAGAAGAAAAAAATAAGATATAGCTTTCTGAATAAAGTACACAGTGCAAACACAGACAGAGCTACAGAAAGTCAGAGGAATGGCAACAAACCCGAAGAGTAAATAAGAGAGAACTTGGCTTGTTACAAACAAGCTCTACCTCCTTCCCTCCAAGGTCCTTACTTGTCCAGTATCACACACAAATTCAACATCTTACTTGCGGTGAGTGCTCAACTCCAGAGCTAAGTCCATATCTCCAAGTGAACACACAAGCTGTTGCCCACTGCAGCGAGAGAAAGAAAGTCTTGACATGGCAGTAGGAGCACACACTGAACCATAAGTGACAGATCCCATCGCACCACTGTGCCACTGCTCCTGTCCAGGTAGGCTTTATTACCTGCTTCCAAGCCAACATCAAATAGTACAACAGCTAATAGCATACCTGCACAAACGTCCTTTCGCTGCAGGTAAATGAAGTCTCACCGTTTATTGCAAGAACCACTAAGGTTATGTGAGTTTTAAAAAAATAAATAAATGAAATGAAATAGAATGAAAACGGAGCTCCAAGCTGTCTTCGGTGACAGGCCTGCTGAATTATTAGTCACCCCAGGCTTGATAAGCGAGTGCAGGAGTGGTGGCAGGTGTCTGCACCTGTGGACTCCCCACTCAGGTGTGCTCGGCGGTTAAAATGTCACAGGTATTCTAATGCAAAGCTAACCTTTGTCACAAAGATTTTTGGGGCCGATAGTCTGAGCTTGTCACTCTATGAGGGAGGGGAGGGTGGGGGAATTATTATGCAGCGGCAGTAGCCAACCTGCTCCTAAAAACTCATTTCCTGTTAGAAGGTTGTATTGTAGGTAAGAGAGTAAAGGTGTATGTGTCCTCTTTGTATGCACTATGTGCACTGATGGAGGATTTTGCATATTCGCCAAACCATATCAGCTATTTTACTTCATTTATCCCATATACATACATTTGTGAGTATTATCAGGGGATGTACACAAATTCTTTAACTAAGATTTAAAAAATGCAACCTATTGCAAATAAAAAGGAAATTACCACTGTGTGTGTCATGGATTCTGACTTTCGTTTTGCGTTTGCTTGTGTCATTTTCTGGATTCTTAGTTCCTGGTTTGATCGGTTAAAATCATTGATTGTACTTGAATGATTTATAGCAGC